>JAPYMA010000835.1:0-113272 GCA_035041965.1 Anisakis pegreffii | reverse complement strand
TCTTTGCACCATTCGATTGCTCAGATTTACGTTCTCATCTTGTTATCACCATGGTGGTGTTCGACATCGCTAGGCCTTCTCTTAGACCGTTGTGTTCCTGATTGTTGCAGTGAGTTATGATTACATGAAAAGCGATTGTCTATGACACGTTCACTTCAAACTGATTCAGATGGATTCTCATTCTTTTTAGACGTGTCGTATTCACTCTCATAGCTATTTCATGCGAATATCGTTCTCTTGATGAGTTTTTCTCATTCCCTTCGTCTCACTTCACGTTACAGTTCGAATCAGCTTCTTATTCTGTAGCATATGCTATTTTTGTTATAAGTTAACGAGTGTTGGCAGCCAAAATCAACAATACAGCAATGGAATATTGTTGCTCAACAACGTTCGAAAGTCAAATGATCAATTATAGAGTGTATTTGATAGAATGAGAATTTGACTTGAACTGTTAGGTGAAATGAATGAGAAATTGGCAGGAGAGAACACCTTTGTTGATAAAAGCTGTGAGAGCGATTATAAAAGCAATGAAAAGGATGCAAGGAACCCTGTTAACAGAGCATTTGTTGACAAATGGATGTGATTTCAATGAACGTACGGAACACGGTGATCAATTCTTGCTGTAAAACCAACTCACAAAAACATTATCTATCAATCTGCCAAAAGATAAAAAGATTAATCATTCCATCTTCTGCGATGAACGTCCGTTACGATGCCTTAGCAGCCGGCTCTGAAACATTCTTCGTCGTGCAACGTCATAACAGAAAATTTTGAGATGTTTTCACGGATTGCTTTTTAGAACGCTGACAAACAGTACATATTTCTGAAACTAAAGAATACGAAGAGTCCGTTGGAGGAGAGAAGCTATCAAGCTTAATATCACAGCACAAACCGACAGAGGATTCGAGCACAGAACGAAGCAAGCTTGTAAAGGCGAATAATGTCCAATGATATGAGTGAGTGCTTTTACACTGGATTTTTTTCGTGATTTACCCGCTGAATAATGGGAACAAATACTGTCGAAGCTGGGTATGTGCAAAATCATGTGCACTATATAGTACAAGATCATCATCTTAACACCAACGGTAATCTTTGCTTTGCCGTGCAACGTCGCAATTTCTTCAAACCTCCGGATTGCTCAGATTCTCCAGTTTCAGAAAAGTATAAGTGTTTTGGGGATATTTTGCTTACGTGACGAGGTATCGTTAATTTCTTAAAGGTATTTGAACTAGCACAATGACGCTCGTTGATATGCATTGGATCACTATAGACCGATCTTTGCATTACTTACATGAGGAGATATAGCTGATTTTCTAAAGACATATGGACTAGCGTGGTGGGGATGGTTTGCACGCATTGTATGATTACAGATCAGTGGTTCTCACAGGAGGTGAAAGTACCCATTTTGGGTACGTTGATGGCATTGGGAGAGGTAGCGGAGGAGTCTGTGAATTAGTAGTTTCTTCGGTGCCACGGAGGAAATTCTGAACGTGAGAACTGGTCTGAGGTTTAAAGACGGTTTTCCGTTTGTTCCTTACATTATACGTAGAAATAGTAAGTTTTTGTATCAGGACGAGGGGGAGGGGGCGTAACAGGCGGCCTGCCAGATCATCAAAAGGAGTAATGGAGCACCCGAACGTGAGAACCACTGGTCTAAGGGGTTTAAATGCGGTATTGGCAGAAATTTCGATCTCCAGTTAAATATCGATTGATGGTCAACATACCAATCAAATGTGCGGAGTTTGATGGCATATTCTTTATGAAATTCCATCGCAAGTTTCAAGAAAACGTGCAGATTCTATCAACAATTCATATATTTTCCTTGCGGATGCGAATTCAATCTGTGAAATGTTATAGGGAAATGATGCATTGTTTCGCAAAGCAGAGCAGTTCCATCGCTTTGTGAATCAAATGAAATGCTGTGAATTTATCAGATAAGGTAAAATGAACGAGTTGCTTTGGGTGTCCTGAAGTCGTTCAAATTATTGCCGCAGTAAATCCTCAATGAATACTTCTCATTCGTTCTCATCACGTTTTGCTATCGGTTTGTTTATTGACACCTCGTTTTTTTTTTAATTCACATTTGTAGAACGATGCTGTAAAGTGTCCTTGAAAAGTTGAGTGTTTCTTTTGGTTGATGGAAGAATAGTGACGAGAATTTGAAGTGAAAGTGATCGAATTAAGGTGAACGATGCCGTACTGATTGCATCAAAATACATTACAAATACCAAATTTCTCATTCCGCAAGATCAAACACTCCTCATTCAATGATAGTCACGCTACGAGGAAAACGAGTGCGAGGAAAACTTACTAATTGTCATCTGACGCACTAGCATAATTCTTATCATGATCAGTTCAAGGAGCTTATCGCTGAAGAAAAATTACAGATTTGCATCTTTTTATCACCAGAGCGAACTTGTAAGAGTACTTTAATGCGTAAAACATCCGAACTGATTAGAAAGGGATCAGTTTATTTCATAACATTAGGTGGTTGAAAAAGTATTTATTCTGATTTTTATGACCATGCACTTTGAAAGCGATGAAAGGATTTTTTGTGGGCAATTTTTCATGAGACATGAGTGAAATCGATTGCGGTCTAATTCATGGTATGATTTCTATCGATGTGTGATGACCGTTCTGGTCTATTGAGTAATGCATTTCGCTGAGTAATCACTTTCTTATAAACCTTCGAATGAACTGAATTTGAATCAGTTGAAAGGAGATGTGTTTTCTCTAAGAAACTGAAGTAAATTAGTTATCGTGGGTGTAGACTCACCATCCATGAAGTATCCGTCCATGTGATGAAGTTACCTGACGACATTATTTGCTAACGCTTTTCTTTGTTATGCGATTACTAGTGAACATCCTTTATGAAGACTTTTTACGTGTATCATCTTCATACCATCAAAAATGCATAAATTTGATCGTTTCTAATTACATTTATTTTGATTGATGTGACGAGTAATCAGTTCGGGTGTTTTCATCACCTCAGCCATTGCGAATTATCATACTCGTTTCAGAATAAAAGTTTGCACTTGCATTACATTCTTCTCATAATACCTATCCGTTTCTGAGGAGACTCTCACCGATAATTGCTAGACATACAGTTAGATCGCCTAAGCAATACTGATTATATCACTATAAGGATACTTTCACGAAGTTAATTGCCCTTTCTATAATTGCATTTTCCTCAGTGATTCCAGTGATTACGGATTTTCAAAACTTGGAACGGGATCAATTATGTTCCCTCATTATGAGTTGCCGGTTATTCGGGTTACCTGTTAAATCCTTCTTCGGTAATTTACGTTTGAAGCGTTAATATGAAGAGCAATTTAACAAAATCACGGACGGGCATTTCAATTGAAATTTCCGCAAAAATTTTTTTGCGACGATAATTCGACCAGCGTGTATTGTCGGACTGAAAAGGCATAACAATTATCTCGAAGAGGTCCGCCAATCCGTCGCACAACCGACGTTTTAACGATTTATAATGGTGAAAGTATGATGATTTATGGTGGTCATCTCAGCTGCGAATTTCGAATAGATATAACTTTATCTCGTCGTTCATTCAGTCAATGAAAGAATTCGTTAATTGCGTCGAGTGATTCAAAACGCCAAGTTCGCTAGCCCAGAGGCTTTAAGAGCTGTTTGTAGCGGAGCAGTGAAATCTCGGCTGCATTCGCATGTGACTGAATGACCAGAACTGATTTAGGCAAACGATCGTTGCAATGAACCGAAGCAAGGAACCGCCTATTAACAAGTACCGTTTGTAAGGTTTCTATTTGCATTTTCCAATTGGCGATTAGCATTTTGAAGATCAGCCAAATCAAGTTCGCTTATACGAAACAAGATTGCTAACAGCTGACTGAAAAATTACTTCTGAGGTTGAGCTAATCCTTAAAGGATGATATATTTTTGGAGCTTTCCGTCGACAGATTTGTTCGCGATGTTCGCCTAGATCTTTTTTTCCTACTATTAGATGAGTTCTCTTCTAGTCTAAGCTGCAGCATTAATTGCTAACCATTTCATCACTCATAAAAAGCGATTTCCTTGTGAGTCGTACTCATTTGTGCGGCATATACTTGCTTGCATTATATAGCGCTCAACATTTTCTGTGATGATTATGGACTGTTGATCAGCCAATGAATTTGTATCATTAGAATGTTATGCAATGTGAGTGTTTCTTGTTGAACGGTATGCGATGTTTATGTAGCACGTCGAACTTCATTTTAGATCTTATCAATTTTGATTCTTATTTTTTCTTCCTCTCCAAACTACATAATCATGAACAATGTTTTTTGAGGAATTTTTTAGAACGTGGTGAGATATATGCTACGTTTGACATTCAGACAACTCAACGTGATATTGAAGAGAAATACTTCTGCATGAAACTAATTTTATAATCTTAAATGAATTGCATAACAATCGCCGTATTTTTCGACAAAACTTAGTTTAATAAGGTGCAGTAAATCTTTTATTCGGCTAATTTGATTTGTTCAAAGAACGCTTGATATTCAAAAATTCATGAGATGAAGCTCCAAAATAAGCGGAGAAGGTATAAATGCGGAATGTTCTTTTGAGAAAGAATGAGATTCATGAGTACCGATTGATACTGCATCATCGTTCAGTTCGAATAACTCTTCAGCATGAGCACATTTCGCAATATCTCGGCCAAATATTGTGAAATCAATTAACACCGCATCATCACATGCCACAGGATCTCACGATCTCATGTTCTGTGCTCCCCTTCACGCCCTTTGGCCGTATGGCTGAACGTCATACTTTCATCCAACACTTCGCATTTTACCCACGATAGTGTGTTGCAAAGAGCCTGAAATTTCGGGAATCCCGTTCCCTCTTACCCGTCTCCAACATTTTACAAGGCGACGGCATTTACGAGGTTCCCGAGGAGAAATTTTTGCTCATCTGTGTTAGAAGGATGCACCTCACAACTGCACACTTTTTCGCTCTTGACAAAAAAATCGGCGGAGCGGTACTTTGGTACTTTTTCTCTTGCTAAATCTGATAACATGGATGTATCTAGACAATAACGTAAGAAGTACCCAATGAAAGCGATGTTTTCGTCTGCTTCTTTACACCTCGGTGCCCATCACCGCTTACTGCTACCAACGTATTGCATATTATGAAACACATTTAGCGGTGCGATAAAATTAACTCCAGAATAAAGAGGGGGGGGGATTAAATTTAGAGATGATTAAGTCAGCCTGGTAATCGATAACAGGAATGGGCATGAGGAACTTGAAAGGCTGAGGATAGAAATGAGGTGAGATGTATATCCGGGATTTTTTTCACTTGAAAGGTGATTTTTTTAAACATTTCATAGATGTTGTTTTTCAGTTCAAATTGTTTTATTATGCTTCTTCTTAGTTGAAGTACATATTACTATGTTTCCATTGTTTGCTTTCTCTTGTCAAAGGCTATGCATAGTTGATTTTCTCGTTTGTTTCATTAAAGTATTACTCTTAAAACCAAATTCTGACTTTACGGTTAGCTCTGTTCTATCCTACCAATTGCTTTGTTTCGATGCTTTTCGAAAACATATTTCTGTTTCCAAGATTCTCCTGACTCCACTTCAAACGTTACATTTTCGTGAGAATTCGGGAACTGTGGACGAGGTGGAGTTTTCCCTGAGGTTTCCCATCTCGTTTCTTTTTCCGGACATTTTCAAGGCGACCGCACTTCCGAGGTCCCCAGCCATAATACGAATTTCGTCCCTGATAATCATTGTCTATGACCCTTTTAACAAGTCAGGAGAGAATTAAAAAACTGATCAAGTGATCAATGAATTTGCAGCAAATAGTTTGTCGGTGGTATGAAATGAATCACTTTCTAGTGATCAAACGAGCATTTTGAAAATTTTGTCGAACATTCATGGCGAAAATATGAAGAGTGGCCTGTCAGCAGTGATTTGCCAATTTCCTCCGCAAATTTCTCTCACAATCAGGAAGAAATGGCCACCTATGAGAATCATTTTCATTTACACAGCAGTATTCGATAAGCTGAAATTTAACGAACAGTTAATCATTGCCGTTATTACCACCATCATTAATAAAATGTTTTTTGCAAAGTAGCAAAAACTCATCGATCGTTCCACATTCATTCTCACCATCAGCAGCAAATTTAATACGAATACAAGTAATACTAATATCCAGTTTCATGATTACACCAAATTTCTGTTGCACTCCACGCATACTCACATTGGTGCTAGTCACAGTGACAACATCAATGGAAAAAGCAACACTTCGTTGCTTTTGTATTTAGAGGTGGTTAGGTAGTTGCATTCAATAGAACACAGTAAAGCCTAGTCGTTTGCAGAGAGCTTTTTTATTGTGTCATTGGTGTTGTCATTTCATTTACGAAACTTTTTGTTAAAATTTTGTTTTCTTCAAATTGATTAATCGTAGAAGTTATTTGTGTGAATGGTTCGGAAACAATAATTCGATAAAGAACTTCATTGAATATCTTTCCAAGGTAATGGCATTCTTTGATTTTCGTGTTGCAATTGCTGAAGTGCACTGCGAATTGCGCAATTAAATCTATCGCTCCACGCACGGAATTCTCATTTAGCTATCGAGTCGTCGTTAATTGATTAAGAATTATGGTTCGTCTTCATAATTCTAATATTATACTTTATCATTACATCTGTGTTTCTTCTCTTATATTGTTGCCAGTAAATTTGCATCAAGGTCATTTCATTGATCAGTCGTATTATTTTCGCAAGCATTTCACTACCAACCAACAATATTCACCTCTCCCACCTAAACCATGTTAATTTTTGACTCTTTGACTCGCGCTTCACATTTCAGTTAATTCATTCCTGTGTCGTTCCGCATTTACACTCATTCACTCACTTCATTGCCAGTTGATACACATCACAACGATGTGATTTCTTTCGAATGAGGTGATGTTCAGCAGAAAATCGAATTATGGTTAACTGCTGACTTGGTGCGTGTTTCGCTCAAAGCATCATATCGCTTCGACCTCGCAAAGGTACACTATCGGAACACTCAAATAAATATCGAATCATAAAAGGAACGTCTGCGCAATTCTCATTGTGATCATAGTCGAGCTCGTTCGTTGGTGTTATCGATTGGAAAGTGGTGTTTCATGCGAGCAGAACGGAGAATATCTTCTCGATATGAAAACCTTCTCGTGGCCCAATCACCTGGTTTTATTGAGGATAAAATGAAAGCATTTTTTTTGGAACAAAAATAAACGGAAATTCTGTCTCATAGTTTTTATTTTCGAATATTTGTTTTCGTCGTTATGATTTCCGTTATTCTGCGGTACGCCGATGACAATGGGTGAATGTGAAAATTTCCAACTGACACGATTGGTCAATTTGATGAAATTCATCCACTGCCTTCGAATGATTTATCCATCCGCCATTCATCTTTTCTCAAAAATCGTTTCCCGAATTCCCTTTATCATCTGCATTTTTTGATTAGTAATAGGGTCAAGTGTCAAAATTATTGTTCATGACGACTGTCACTTCGAATTATTGAATTAGTTTGATTTGTGAAACAATTTCTTTTTTCGCATTCATTGTCAACTAATATGCTCATTTTATTGAGCGATGTTGCCGATATTCGAAACTTTGAACTTGTTCCGAATTGACTTCTCATCATCTTTAAGCATAAGTTCATTTGGAAAGTGTGCACAGCATTTGGTTGATATGACGTTAACGGAATCTCAGTTCTCAGATGATTCTCAAAGACGGTTCCCAACCTTTACTAAGTTCTTTTCGATGGTCAGGTGGTTTGATTGAATCGGCTGGATGAGTTTAATAAATGTAATTGAATTTACTGTCGTGAATGCAGTAGCATTCTTACTATTGTGCACGAAGTAAGATGTTGATCGTAAAGGTAACCGTTTATGAATTCGGATAAATCCTATGAAAGCTTGGAGATGTAATTGGATCCATAGGACGCGAGAACAACTTCGTATCATTCCAAATGTGACCTTGTCTAACGGCATTGAATGCTTTCAGCACAAAACAAAACGACGAACAAATGCAGTCTTCAATCATTATGCTAATAACATAGACATCAGTTTCAAATAGAGCATACCTGTTCATTTACTGACACAAACTTTCGAACGGAATGACTGACACTTAGTGCACGAAATGGTGCACGAAAAAAAAACTACATATTCAAATAGTGGCCGAAGTTCGGCCGGATTCCAGTGGGATTATTGAGTCCGAACATTATTTTTTGCGGATTTTCGATAACCTTCGGAACGGTTGGTTGAATTCCAGTCGAGCAATTTTTAGTTTCCTTCAGAGTACCGAGTTTCGTAATTCTCAAAAAGTAGATTCGATGGGATTCTGATCAAACCCATATCCTGTTCAGTTATTATCAATGCATGTGCAATTCATTTGCCGTATACAACGATTGCGCGATATTTGTACTTATGATGATTTGGGAAGAATTCGATTTCATGTAAATTCTTTATGAAATATAATTGTGTTTTTTCAGTTTACTATTAGCTCGTGCTGGAAGCCTTGCCAGCGTGTACATTAAGTTGATAAATATTTTCGATTATTAAAATTCTGAGGTCACAGCTCAAAATCATATGCCATTTGGTCTAGCAGCGACGTTTTCGCTGCAAAAAAGTTAGTTTGAAATCAAATTGCGTCAACTCGCTCCTGGCTTGTGGCGACGATTTTGGATTCTTGGAATTTCCAAGGGCTCAAGCCTCAGCAAGGTAGCATCCAGCCTAGGAGAAATCTCTGTGAAATTTTCCTCGAAAAAAAATTACGCTAAAAGGTCGCCGGGTTAGATAATTGTTTCATCTAACAATGAGGTTGAATCTAGATGGTGTGTGTTTTCAGCTTGATTGTTTTGTTTTTGATGATCTTAGGAAGGTGAAACCAAGAAATTTGAACTTAGAAAGGAATTTAGAAATTTAGAAACCTTACATTACTGCTCGTGAGCCGAAAGAAAATTTGACGCAGATCCTCTCTAAACCATTTTTTGGTGCGAAATTTTGCACAGAGTGCTATTAGACCGAAAGACTTATTCTTGTGAATTGGGAATTTCACTTTTCAATGTTTCATTACTTTCTCTGCAAGGAAATGTCACCTATGGTGTCACATGTTGGGCACGTTTTTGAAGGAAATGTTCCATTTCTTTAAGGTTTTCTTATTTGTAAACAGTTTGACCTTCATATAGATGAAGTTTTTATATACATCATCGAACTTCGAACTTTTCATATGTGATTCATCACTCGTATCATCATTCGAAACAGAATAAATTCTTTCTTACAAGTTGTTCACTTGTTACTTGTAAATCATCTTGTCATCAATTTCTCTATTGAAAGAGAGAGGAGGCATTTCAACCGGTGACTTTGTTTCCCTTAAGGCGTCCGAAGTAACGTTGTCGTCCACTCATTACGAAGGCTATAATCACGCATATCGGTGAAATGGTGCAATCTCTTTGAAATGATCCTCATAAACCAATACGCATTCACTGTTCCTGCATACGAAAAGATTTCAATTAGACGATCATAAAAGACGCATCTTACAATCCCGTCCAAGTTCATTTCAGCAATTTGTCGGATATTTTTGCTTTTGCACTCCATCAATTAACTTTTTATTATCTCGTTCATGAATCCTACCGAACCCAACGCTCTGTCCGATCTCTGATTCGTACTTGATTTTGATCGAAAGATTTGAGTTAATTTAGAATATTGTTTGTGACACTTCTCTATTGTTATGGTTGATTTCACTGAAGTTATTTATGGCTACGAGCGCTTTCTTATGGACACACCTCTCGCAGTTTCATCAAATTCTATCTGTGCAAACGGTACCTCATAACATCTCACTGAAACAGTTCAATTTTCGAGTTTAGTGAACCTGAAATTTGCATCGAATAGTTTTTATTTGACTTATGACGAGATTCAGTTCTTATTGAGTAGTATTTCCCATTCGAAGATTCACTCTCATCTCCAATTCGTTACGTGCAATACAGAATAGGTAAGCGGTTCTGCCGTGGGAACTGCTTTTTGATGCATCATAATTACATTTGTCTTTTTTGAGCTTAGCGCTGTTACCGCATAGCACGCATTCTTTCTTTGTTATCTGTGATTCACGAGTGCACTGATAGTATCCTAATAACAGCGTTTGCTTTATTGATAATTTTGATATATTTATTCAACGTTTTGTTGATACATGCAATGCTTTATTAGCCAAAATAACGAGTTATAGCTAACATTCGTCGCAAAACTGTTCTGTTTGATTGAGCAGCGACTCGATGCTATATATTCTGCGATCATCGTGATTACCATTTGCTGTTGGCTATGTGAATGTATCCTAACGAATGAGGAATTATTGCTCGAAACGTATGCTCACATCGAAACAGTGCTCGTCTAAATTGCTTATGAATTGACCGTCCTTTAAGGAGTTATCTTTTTGGTATTTGATTGATATTGGGCGAAATTGCCGATTTCATGTACGAATAAAGAGAACTGAATAGTATCGCTCATTGGATATTTATTTCATCGCAATAAATCGTCAGCTAACAAGCAATTGTTCAATATGCAACGTTGCTTTGAGCAAAACGAGGTGGATTTCTTCTTGGATATGGCTGCAAATGAATGCCAGAGATGGCTTGAGGTTAGTGCTCTCTAACGAACCTAAGATACCATAACCGCACTGTTCCTCTGAAATAACGATCAGTTAACAGCAAATATTAAAGTGATGATTGTTTGTAATGAGCGCCTCCTTATCACGAGTTGCAACTGAAATTAAATTTTCATCCTTCTTGTAGGCAACTTGTCGCGAACTTTTCATCGACAAGGACGATTTTGTATATTCGTTGTGTCACGGCTGTCACTTGAGGAAGTATGTCTTGGCAGATAAGCTTTCATATCTATAAGTGCCTTTAAATTGATTTTCATGTGAGGATCATTCTGGTTTGATCCTTGTCGCGAATCACGTGTTTCGCGATCAAGTGATTTACGATAAAGATAAATATGATCATTCGTTTCTTATTATTATTGTATAAGTAAGCTATCTTTTCTTAACCAAATGTTCAAATGTATCGTAGAATTTGTGGTGAGTTATGTTATCGCCTAATATTATCTCTGTATTGGAATTTCGGTATCAATTCAAATATCGATGAATGTGCCTCAATCTGTTTCTTAATCCCTTTCGTTCTTCATGAAAATGTTGTGTCTAAGTGAATATTCGTAGTAAAATGTTGTGTCAGAAAAAATATTCGTAGTAAATAGTGAACCCATTCAAACACCACTAGACTCCTACTTACCCAAGTAACCGTAACTTCACTATTTTCTAAAATCCTTATCATCAGAAGATCATTGAATGATTATCGACATTTAAGGATTGTCAACAAAATTCTTCCGGATTGTTTTGATGTGTCAACGGAACGCTTTATGAAAGCACCAAGAAAAACTCAGAAGATTCTTCGAAATGCCGGTGTTAAACAGATACAGCTGGAGAAATACATTGAAGATGAGGTTAAGAAACAGTTTTTTCTTTCAGTGAAATCCATTTTTCATCGAAACTTCATCATATTAACGTTAGCGTCGTAAGAGAAAACTTTGTTCATTTGATGCGAATTGTTCATTCATTCAATAAATTTCTATGCAAGCATGCATCATTGCTTCATAATCGTACACACTCAATAGCAGCAACGAATAAAATTCCGTGAATATGCTGTCAAGTGCTAAGTTACTCTCTTAAAATCTGTTTTGGGGTTCGGTTTTTCATTCACCCGTTTTGCACTCGCTCTTTTCGGAATATCTTTACAAGCCGTGATTTAATCAGAAGAACGAGATAAGTAATGTAATGCGAACATGTTTCATAATTTGTGTATGTTATGTTGTTGGTTTTGATTCATCCGAAGCGAACCGGAAAACACTATAGGGTTGATGACTTAAGTGATTGAATTTGTTTAATGAAATGCGCATTGAAATGTTCAAACCGACATTATATCTATGAACATTACGGAAATGTTCTCCATAGAACAAGCGTTTCGAAATGGAGATATAGTGAAAGATTGGTGGACTATGGGATTAGAGAACAGTTTGAATGAATGAAAATGTATGACTTTCATTTTCATGTTCGGTTTGAGTGTGAATGTCTCTATCTGAGGTGTTTAATTGAATACACAGAGTTATATGTATAAAAAAGCGCAATGACTGGCTTTGTCCTCTCAGCGAGAGTATTGAACTCTCGAAAAACTCAATCGAAAGCAAGAGTGTTCCCAACCGAGAAATTGCTATGCATATTTGAAGTTTATGAAGTGAAATTTCAGGATTGGGCGTCGCAATTACTTCTGATTTGTTGGAGCCGATTGAAAGTGCCGTCACATCGACTGTTTCGTGCGCAGGATCTGGTTAAAATCGATCACTTCAGTGGCCCATACAAATCGTTCATCGAGCAATCGTAAGTGCACCATCGTTCGATACTATTCTAACTTTTTCATTCGTTTGCTGTTCTTGGCTTGCTGAAGTTTATTTCTTCTTGACTTGCGTGCCGCCATTTAGTTGATTGTCTTGAGCTGGTTGTGTTTTCCGGATGAATGTAATGTGCTTTGTTGCATTCTAGTATCAAAGTTTATTCAAAATGAAGACGACAACATCGTAAGCTATGTAAATCAGTGGGAGAATCAGTCTCTAGATGAATTTTACTTTAATTCAGTAGGGCGATATGAGCTATATTCGATATGTTTTGAGTTCATTTGAGTGCACGGGAAGGAGATGTGAATATTCACTGTGGACGAGAATGCATGGATTTAGTATTGTTATGGTATGATTCAGATTTCCTCATTGTTTCCAATGTAATTTAACGCAAGTTTCTTCTATGTTTCATGTCAGTTTATTTTCATCTCACGACTTCTATTAGTTTTATGTTCGCTTGGCGATACTGACCGATACTTGATCTGTTCACTTAAGCATAGTCACAATGAGTGTTTTACCAGTTTTCTTTTTTTCAAATTTGTGAACTTATCAAATAAATGGAAGCAATAACTGCCTAAAAAGTCGTTGATGGTATGATATTCAAGGAATGACATATTGCAACTTTAATGGACTTCTGAGAGAAATATTCTTTCTTTTCGACACAGCTGATGAAAACGTTCTCTAATTCACGAAACTAATTTCATACTGAAATGAGCAATCGAAGTTCCCACTCACTTCAATTTCAAGCTTTATCTGCGCTTTAGTTAATGGCCGAGCACACTTTTGCACTGCAGCACACGACTTGATGAGTGTGTTGAATGATCAACTAAACGATTGCGCTTCTTTACAACAAATGTAGATACTCGCTGAATTACAGCTGTTCTTTGTTGGGTTGTCACTTGAATTGAAAGCTGATTGAATTGTGGTGCGGTTATAGACGATGTTTTGAAGGTGACTTTTGCGGCATTTTAAAATAGTGGTTTTGGAGTGTGAGAGAAAAAAACGAGGAGCAAAAGATGCATGAATTGTCGGTTCGTAGAAGAATTTTGATTGAGCTGTTTTTTGGTCGAAGTTGAATGCCAAACCGAATGATAGATGGACTAAACGACAATCGGATAGATGAAGTCGAAGAGTTTTTTTTAAATGAAATTAAAACTCATAATTCATTTCAGTGTATGCCATATTATATCATATTCGTTTTATTTATGAACATGGTATGATCATTAACTAAACTAATAAATTAAAGAGGTGAATAGAGTGATCACGAAAATAATAACGATAACAATAATCAATAAAAAGAACAGGATAATAACCATCAGGAGGTATATTACTCAAAGATATCGTGAAGTGAGCGGAATACATATCGGGGGATCGAAACCAATGTCGAATTTGCGTTAAGATCGGTTTTTGTCCAGTTTTGGAACTTTGATTTTATTAGTTTATATTCGATGAATCGACTTCGACAAAATAGTTGCTGTAGGAGAATAGGAGCATGCGTCATGCTTTCATTGGACAATCGTCGCATGTATCGTTGAATTTGTAAAGCGAGAAATTTGAAGGGAATTCGTTATTGTGCAACGAATTCATTATTTTCGGTTGATAAGGTCATAAACTTCAGTATGTGATGGCTGAAAAGTTTGTAGAAGATAGGATTTCGACAAAATTTATCAAGATGGGATTAGTGAGAGTTTTTTCTCTTACTGGTCATTTTATGTGCCGCATTTCAACCTCCCAAAACGGTCGGTAACTGGAGGAGTTGTATAGTTCCTTTCAGATAGAATTTATAACGTAAATATAATTACATTGACACATTCGTTTAACATGACTCTGTTGAAATTGGGTCGTTCTCCAAATGAATGTCTCATTAATGATGATATCGTGACAACAGCCTCTCATAATTCACCAGTAGTGAAGTGATAATGCTGATCCGCATGGGATATTGATACTGAAGTATTTCATGAGTGCATCATCCAATAATGTTCATTTCAATCCCTCATCTATCTGATAGTTATATCAAATTGTTTTGAACCGACTTGAAATCTTCGCTTGTTGAATCATTTTGCTGCATAAGTAAAAATTCGTGTCTATGAAACTGATGATCAGCTGTTTTTTGATAGAAATCCGATGTTGTGCTTACTGTTGGATGAATATTGATACCGAAACTCTATAATTTTTGCTCGCTCAAAAAAAATTCATAATGTTCGTGAGCCGTATTCTTCTAAGCTAATTTCTTGAAGAGTTCGTTGCAGCAGTACGATTATCCAGCACTCACCTGTCAGTAATTATTTTCGTCATTCTTCAAATATATAGTTTCATCGTAGCCTTAAGTTAGCTGAAGTGATGTATCCAGTGATTTACACATTGATTCTGATGATCACAGTATCAAGTGTAGATGCAATCATACTGTCTTTTAGAGCATCTCAATATTTGAGAAGACAGCGGTGAAATAAAATTGCTTTCCGCTTATTTGTTCCATCCCATCAGTGCTATATCACCGTAATGGAAGTTAATATTCTGTTAAAGTTTTCAATATCACTGAGTAGTCGTTGCAGAATTAAAATAGCACGTGCACTTTAATTAACGCGCGCACCTTGGCGGTAAGTAATCGAAGTCGCTAAACATGAATACGGTCGGAAGAACGGAGTTAACGATGGAAGATTTTGTGGACTGAGAATGTGCAGGAATCAGAGCGTTGTCCCCTGATGCGAACGATAGTAGTATCGCATGGGAAGGAGTGTGTGGTGGTGTTCTTAACGAAATGATGGTATTATGTATTGTTTATTATTGCGTTATCGAATTCGATTGCCGAACATTATTGATATGTATGTAATACTAGAAGAGTTCTGATAATATTATTAGTAATTGCGATGATAATAGTGATCAAGAAGATGACAGTCAACTATTACGAGATTAGGTAAGTGCACATTGGGAGGTGTATGAAGCGAGTGAGCAGACAGTACATCAACTGAAGAGTGTCAATAAACGACGGCTGACCGATGATCACTGGATACTGTTCATGTGGTCAGTTGGTTTGGTGTTTCGCTCAGATGACCGATATTGATGGTGGGATATTCGTGAAGAATTTTCTTAACTTACCGCAACCATCTTTGCCCTATCATCACAAGTTCTTATGTTTTGGAACAACGATCACATTTTGAAATTGCCTTCCATTCAGTGTCTCAGTTCTGGTGCCATTTTTAGTCTTACCAAAGTGTCGCTTTTTTCCTCTCGTTATTTTCATCATTCAGTGTTATTTATGTTCAAGCTCGAAGCGTTACATTTCAAACTTTTTGCTGCAGTTGACATTCGAACGCAAACTTCTTGAATGTTGATTTAGCCTTATTCACTCAACACAATTTTCGTTTGCTTCCTAATAGAATTTCTACCGCTATGATTCAAGTCTGTTTGAAGTGTGTTGACAAATCACTGTTCGTTGCAATATTCATTCTTCTTTTCTGTCATTTCTATTCCATTCTTGGAAAAACAATTTTGCTAAATCATATTTAGCAAAAATTTAGCAAGTCATAAGAAAAGCAATACCTCGTTCCTGTTCCATATAATAAATCTTTTGAACTTTACCCTGTTCTTGATGTCACCCAGTACGATGTCCTTTGTTAGAGCCAGGAAATGTTAGTGAGACCTTATAAGCCCAGTTTTTTTGGAACTGATGTTATGGCTTTGCTTTGTTCAGTGGATTACAGCAATTTTTTTAAATGTCACCTCAATTTACATTGTAGTTGAATAATGTGACTGTTATTACTGTATTGTTAACTGATTTGAATAACGAAAAGACGATGACTTGATGACGGTTGTTATTGTGATTGTTGATGAAATTATTCATGCAACTGGAGTGATGTCGAT
The DNA here is from genome assembly GCA_035041965.1 of Anisakis pegreffii. NCBI lineage: Eukaryota > Metazoa > Nematoda > Chromadorea > Rhabditida > Anisakidae > Anisakis > Anisakis pegreffii. The sequence goes on along the minus strand of JAPYMA010000835.1, from coordinate 96,967 downwards.
TAAGGAAGAGGAACGGAGGATCAATGATTATTACTTTTTCGTGTTTTATTCATCACGTTCTCTATCGTTCTTAATCGTATTTATCGCTTCCTTTATGCATTCTTCAGTTCACAATAAACGCTTCATCGCTTCAACACCATAACAACTAATCATCTTCTGTCATGATTGATTAAATGAAATCACTTTGGAGAACATTCTTGATCATTTACCATCGTTTTTTGTAGCAGTTTTGTTTAATTAGTTCTAAATTTTAAGGAATTCCCTAAAAGATTGTCATTCAATTTCGGATACTAATTTCGGCGATTATTGTTTTATGTTTTATCTTCAGAAATCAGATTGCTAGTATAAAATGGCAATGTCTTGACTTCAAACCATTGAAGAATATCCGAAGACTTCATCTCTTGCTCCTCAGCATTTCAATGACTTGATAGATTTGTTCAAGAAAAAATTGTCGAGATTGAGAGAGTAAGAGTTACGCACGATCAGAAAATAATACAAAGGAGAATTGAAACTCATTCGGAATTTGTATGAGTTTCAATTTGTATTGAAACTCATTCGGAATTTTGAGGTGAATTCCTTTCCGCATTAAGGCACTTCTTTTCCTGTCGCATGCGAATTGCAATTAGTTGAGAAAGTACGCAGAAAAACGCAGAAAATCACAGCTGATTTTCAGCTAGCATAAGTTAAGCTGTAAGATTAACGAAATTTTGTAATTGACGTATGCAACAAATTTCATGAATGAATTTCTATTAGAGCAGTTCTGTTTGGTTTCGATTCATATACAAACTCGTTAATGAGTGTTATTATAACATAGATCTGAATGAATGTTGTTGTGGTTGAGTGCCGACTGTATCATTGAGTCTGTTTGTGCAAACGAGATAAATAAGTAAACAATTGACGGATTGTCGGATATGTTCTCGATGAGACATACGTCTTGATGATTTTCGCCGAGCAGTCACTTAGTAGTGGATGTTGAGTCGATTCGATGTCACTTCAGTTATTTATTTCATTTTATTTTGTTCATCTTGAGCATCCTCATTAGTCCTCCGCCTATCTTAGCTTCACTCCATCAAAATTCAAACTGTTTGAGTTTTTCATCATCTTAAAGATTGTAGGTTGAACGATTCCATTAGATGAATTGTTATTTAGGAATTTGTTTTTTCATTATTTGGCGGTCAGAAACTAACTAACTTTTGATAGAAATGAGTTCATTTCAGTGAGTTCAGCAATGAAGTTCGCTTCATTTGAATGAGTCAATTCGTTACTGTCATTTCGAGTCGATCCATTAGTTTTATTATCGTCGAATGTTCCTGATTGCAATTGCAATCGCAATTTTCTATCGAGCAACTTTTTATTACCTGCCATCAGTTGAGTCTCTCTTGAATTTATCATCAAATAATCTGTTGTTACGAATAAATGAGCGGAAAAATTTTATCCGGAAAAGAAGGCGGAGATGCAAGGAATTCGCGAGAGAGCAATGTTGAAGAAAGGATTGCATTGAATCAAAAATTATGCGATTTTCGAGAAAGAATGAATTGTTTGCGGCATTTTTTGATTGCGCTGTAGTTAAGTGACGATTTTAATGCTTTATTGAGAGCACTAATGCGATCGCAAATCCATTTAAAACGTTAATTTTCCACTTCTTCCATCACTGAAACAGTTCTTTTTTTATTTCTCTTATTGAATGGATGATAGTGAATCGGTCGGTGGGTGTTTTTGTATCACTGAATTCATCTAACTTCATTCAAACACGGGAATAGGATGAATTTTGAAGAGGAATGTGAATCAGTCTCGAAGAGAGTGAAGAGATTTTGTGCGAATCGCTATGCTCTCAATGGAGTTTTCAGTATATTCGAATAAACGCTGTTTCGGTTTCAACGTTGTTTTTTTTAATTGGAAAAAAATTCTTCGAACTCATTTTCAGAAGTGTGAACGATGAATTGAGAGGCGATGATTCAGAGACAGTGGAAAACGGCAAAATTCGACGGGTTCGTTTCATTTTTCTGCTTCTGTTTTTGTTTATTACCGATTGAAAGTTTACAGTCAAATTGAATTTCATTCTATACAAAAGGTGTCGTTCGCTCCAAAGTAGGTCATTGGCTCCTCGTGTGGCACTGTGCTGGCTCATGTGTAGATTTATGTTCGTTCATGACTGTTCATGTGCAAAATGTGAAATGGGAAAAGCGCATTCTTTCACTTTCATTACAATTCCAGGCATTTTCTCAGTGTCCTTGAGTCATGCAATTCTTTCTAGAATCTATTTCCTTTGCTGCATTATTGCATTTTTATTTGCATCGGCTCATAGCAACACTCCTATGATGAGTATTCCGCGGAGGGTGATTGCCCAGGCCTATTCGTGTGTTGTGTCTTGAAGTTAAGCACTCTAATGAATCGCCGTTATGACGCAGTGTGCTCCTACACTACGTACAACACACTACAATAACATCGTTGTGATCGAGATGCTTGCAAATGAAATTCACTGAAATGTTTGTGTGACATCAATTTGCGTTTGTTTCCTAGCAGTCTAAAAGTTTCTTCCGTTGCTTGTAGCAAAACCATTTTGTTATATATTTGCGAAGCGACATAGGTGAATGTGATAAGCTTTTATGCTGATCGTGAATGTGAATTGATCAGTGCGATTAACTACTGACAAGAGAGCATCAGTGATGAGTTTCTCCGCCGTTCAGTGCCTGCAAGTTGGTTATATTTGCAACCTTTGGTTCTTTGTACGCCTTCTTCTCGGTGATATCCTATCATACATTGATGAAGAAAATAGCAGAATTTGTTGGTGGGTCGAAACTTTAAAGAATTTTTCTTACTATTAATAGTTTTCTCACTAGTATTTGAAGAAATGAACGGCACTCTTTCATTTGGATTGTTTTATTTTCTTGTACCTTTTGCAGTCATTCGCAAAATTCTTGATTTGCTCAATCGTACGGTGCACTGTGCACAGATCGCTGAGAAAAGAACCAATGTTCGCTATCATTTAGTTCATTTTTGTATTGTTGTTGCCTTGAACAGTACTGGTTGATTGTAAAAATCAGGTTTTTTGCTGTGAATTTTCCTTCAATCTTTAAGTGGTTTCATTCTCGAAAAACGATCATTTGATTCGGTCGTTTGTACGCTACGATAATACGTTTATGGACCCTATAAAAATGCTTTGCAAAGACACTCATTCATTGTGATCTGCTTCCGTTCTGTGAAGAAACAGTAAACACTTTCATTCTTTTGTATGTTCGTAGTGATTGAATCGGATGTACAGTGCATGATATCTTTGTGAGTGTTTATTCGCCATCAAACACTCGTTTCAACTTCTGATTCTGAGTTATGAATGGTATGAGCAACGGCTTGCGTGCTCTTTCTGGAGTTGCATTATACATCGATGTTGTTTTCTATTGTCGTGCGTTGTGCAATGACAGCTTAAACAAATGTTTATTCCATGCCTAATCACATGTATGTTTCTTGTTTTCAAGTGAGCTATGCTCTAGTCTGATCAACTGACTGATAAGTTCGTGTGTATTCGATGGATTCAGTTTGAACTTATAACATCCGTCTTAACATCCAGGCTGACCCTTTCAGAATTCGTTCATTGTTTTCAATGCTACAGTCAAAAAAATGGTCGATATCCATGATTTGCATGTGATGATGTTTCCTGTTATTAAACGGGCCGATCAACTATGACTGTTATCAAAAACATACGGCGATGATATGAAAATGAACAGAAGCTACACTAAAGGAATCATTGATTTGATCATATTCACATTGCATCAGCAATAGAATATGACTACGAAGTGAACTGATGATTGTTTCAGTTGTGTTCAACAATAGCATATCTTGCTGATGAATGTAATCGATTGAACGTATCAGTACCAAAATTTGACAGAAGTGCTGTCGAGCCATTGCTCGAATATAACGACTGGATATCTTCTCAGCATCAAATCAGCACACTTTTCTCCCGCAACCCTCTTCATTTTCCTGCCATCGAAATTGTTTCAGTACTAACTTCAATTATTGACCAAATTTGGTAGGTGATTTTAATTGTTCAATTTCTTTAAGTTCGTTTTACGTTTTGTTTTAACCCTTTTTTGGTGTTGTTAGCGATTCACTTATCAACGTCTCTTGATGTGATTCACTTTAGTGTGCCGTTTAACACTGAAAATAGTCATGTATCATAAGATGATGTTAATTATACAGTAAGGTACAAACTTGTCAGAGGAATTGATCGATGAATGCTTGAGCGGTGTATGATTAGAAAGATAGATTTTTGATCAGTTTGCAATAAAACGTTTCAAAAAGGCTGCAGCTTGTCGAATCAGTTTAACAAAAGAGTCATAAAAGATTAATTTCGTTTGATTGTTCCAATTGTAGTTAAGTTTTTCTTGATGTTTTCACAAGGTGTAACATAACGAACGATAAGCGACTTATGAATGCTGGGTGTGGTTATGGCTGATGTATTGTGAAGTGGATTAAAATGGTTACGAAAGTGAGTGATAGGGAATAGCAGTCTCCTTTCCAATTAGCTTTTTTTTTGATGTTTTCATAAGCTGTAACGTAATGATATTTCGACAATGTAACACAGAGATTTGATGGTATTAATAGCTACTTGTCAACTGATTATAGCGATAGTAGCACTCAGCAGATTCAGAGTTGTTTGATTGTTGTGTGAGTGCATTGATGTTGACAGCAAATGAATGCTTTGGGGTTGTAACCAGTTCGTTCGAGTTAATGGATCTTTTTATTTCAAATGTTTGATTTTCGCTATAATTTGTTGTTGCCGTGAATATTGTTTGTTTGAGAGTTGACTAGTTGTGATTTACTTGCAGCTTAACTGAGGAACAACAGTCTAAAGCTGAAACACTGTCTGCGAGCAGTGACGAGGTTTGTGTCGAGTTTCTTTACTCGTTTACCTGCTTGCAGATTTTTCAAATTTTTCTTTTTTTTGCATCTATTCATCCAATATTCCTTTGTTCATTTATTCCATCATAAATAAAAGAGCGCATATTTGCACTTAAATGCCACATATCATCGAGAAAGATGGTGACTGATATAAGTAAATTACGAACTTGTGATTTTAACATTCCAAGAGGAGTTTCATCTGATTGCAGTCTTTTCGTTGGTATTTTTGTGTTAATAATGCTTTTTTTTTGAGGAGTGTCATTTGATGAATGAACAAATAGTACTTTATCAAAGAAACCAATATGTGATAATGTTTCAGGGAATTGACACGATGGTGGAGTGTAATTATTCAGTGAGTAAATACCTGGCTGATGGTAGCAGTGAATATTCAACGGAAGATTTGAGCAAGTTTGAAACTTCGCGTCATTTATTCCTTTCCTAATGCTGATATGAAATGTAGCTTCATGAAACTATTTCGATAACGTCTTTATCTGAGAATTCAATGCGTATTAGCTTATTACACGTCGTCGTTTGATAGGTAAAACTTTATTTACTGAATAGGTTTAGTGACGTACACAGAAGAGAGTTGTTGACAGAACTGTGCAAGCGAAGCGAAGTATCCAATATTCACATCATCCGTCGATCTGAAAGATCTAATAGAAAATTTATCCGACACTCATGTTGCTCTATCAGTCCATCCATCCATCCGTCCACTTAATGATTCATTCAAATAAACTTCATTTGATTCTCAAGTGTTGTAAAATAAACACTGCCAATCGCGAGCATAATACTGCATCATACGTTGTGCTTTCGTTTGGTAAGAAAGCACCAATGAACGAATCAAATGCGAACAAACGCTTCAATTGTGAATGACTCGGAACGTTTTCATTTGGATAAGTATTACTCCAATCGTTCTACTTTCACTTCATCGGCGCCCTCCATTCCCTTTTGACCCATCAGAGTCACGCTCCGCTCTTTGCATTATTCATTCATGCTTTCTTTGATGTTTTCATTTCATTGTTCAGTTGATGATTTCAGCTATTCGATTGGATCGAAAAGCAGTCGAAGTTGTTCACCTTACGTTGGTGAACGTTGCTTTTCGTCGAGTGGAGAGCAGCAAATCCCTACGCGTCCTCACGTCAAACTCGCATCCCAGGTGCGCTGCTCTTTGATTCGTTCGCCTCCATATTATCCGCCTAATTCAGTGTATAGTTGCACATGGAATTCCATTCCTGATGTGGATTTTCTCGTCGGTTTGCATTTAGTGAAAGTGAAAGCCTTCTAAGAATGATTCAGAGCTGGTGAGGAGTGTAAAGTTGACATGGTGCAAGAGAGATCGCTTGCAAACAGCACGAGAAATATCGCTATTTTTCGTTCATTGATTAAGAATAGCAAGATATCGCTATTCTTAATGGATGAACGAAAAAAGAGGAGAACTGTTAGTAGGCCTGATGTGATGAAATCGGTTGTGACATTATCATCGTTTAACGTTGTATTTCATGCTTAACTTTGTCATAAGCTTGATTCTTAAGGTTTATTGTTGTCTTATTGTTGCTTTCTAACTTCTGAACAGCATTGTAAATAACTTCGTTATCGCAAACCAAAAAGATCACAAAATTCAAAAGACCTACGATTCTATAAATAGCTGCTTTTTTTGCTCAGCTGATGATGCCATGTAGTCAATTGCAATTAAATTTTTTCTTGCCTTTATTCCATATCATCTTGCTCTCGTTATCAAAATCGCACTAGTGGAGTGAAGAAAATGTAACGTCGTTTACATTCGTTAGTGATCGTCAAGTGTTTGCAAGCTCAATGCTTTGTCAGTTATATGTCAGCATGCAATTAGTTCGTTTGAAAATTTGATAATTCCTTACGATTTTCCAGTTGCCATTGGCAATATTCAAATTTCTCACATATTTTCATTCCATCAGTTACCTTAAAAGTAGCATGGTTACAACTTTATAATGGCAACGGTCAACTGCGCGTGCACTTATTGTTAGATGGAATTTGGTTAATGATTGAACGAATCGTTTAGCGTTTATACTTATTTTATGGTCATTGATTGGCAGCAGTAATATCGTATGAGTCGTTGAGAATTATTCACAGTTCCTTATCTGTCAAGTCAAGTTCTTGAACCGTTTCGAAAGGGGGTTCAGCGTCTCATCATGCTTGATAGTTTTCCCTAGTTGTCAGTATGATCCAGTTAATGTGATCATAGCGTTTGTTATCAGGAACTGTATTAGATGAACCGTATTCGTATTGTTACGAATGTGAATAATTCAGCTTCACTTACCGATTTGTTTCATTATTCAGGTAGCACATAATCCACTGCAATTCATTTCGTCACGAACCAGTGCAGTTGCACTCCGCGAGCAAGCCAAACAACAAATTATTGTCACTGAAGAACAGAAACGACTCAGAGCTAACGCTCTTCAAATGATGGTTCTTTTCTTGGGCATTTTTGCTTGTTTCTTTTTCCGCTTTTGATTCTTTCAGATGTTCCACGTGCCGTTTTGTGAAATTCTAATCGGATGTTGTGCAAAGTGATACGTTACTTGAAATGCTAACAATGATTGAAATATTGCCGAATTGAGATTGAATTTCAACGCTGAAAAATTCTTTGGCTATTAGTGTCATGAACATTTATGACGGAGCAATCATATGAACGGAATGTTATCGATGTCTCATTCGTATTCCATTTTTTGGGCGTTATTTGGAGAACGCATTTGTGCATAAATTTCACTTTCAGCGTTCTTCGTCCAGTGCAGAGGAGGAGGCAGCATGGCAAAGCAATCTCGATTCGTGGCTCTCAAAGCGAAAATTCGCACTTTCCAAGGAACAGAAAGTCAGTGGCCAGCCAACAACGCGAAGGTAACGTTTGCAATTTATTGTTCGCTTTGAATTGAAGTCAATCAACAGTATCGTAGAAATTTGCTTGAGTAAATGTTACGATATTTCTTTTTGTAATAAGTACTCCGAAAATACGGTAACGGGTTTCACCAACTATGATCGCTGTGTTCGTCAGTGACATTTTCGGAACAATAAATTCGGAGGATTTTTCATTGGGTGTGTCAGCATCGGCATTCGGTGATATTTAGCCTTCTACCAAGCATGACCGACTTTTAGTAGATATTAATCGTGCGATTTACTTCACCTCATGTCTGATTCGATGAATTTTGCGTTATTGGTAGCTCGTTGAAACGTTATCATAGCCTTTCATGTTCAGTTGCAACATAAAATTGTCGCTAAGAAATGGTCAAATATTACTGAACAAATGACAGATTGATTATTGAAAACATGTCACGAATTTAGAGACCAACCTTTACAAAATTGATAACGGTCAGAATGCGAAAGGGTTTAAGCACATATTCATATTATCGACTTTGTTTGAGCTGTTTGAATTCTTATCACTGTTTCTATTTATATCATTTGCATGACTCATCGAAATTCTTCCAGTCTTCCCTTTCGCAGTGTGATTGGAAATTTTTTTTGGGGAGTGAAACTTTATGTTGAAAAGTGACACGAGTTTTCAGCAGTGTTCACATATAACTATTAAAATTATTTCGCATGAGCTGGTGCATTACAGCGAGTAACTTGCTTGCATCAAGTCTCGAATAATTTTGTTACACGATATGTGTAATATCTGAGAAGAATTTGTTTAAATAAGAATTATTTTTTTCATTCGTTCTTCGTATTCGTCTCAGGCAGTTAGTTTTTTTGGCGTTCGAAATTTGCGATATTATCGCTTTCCATTTTTCCGAGTAATGAAGTTTCATCAGACAAAACTGCACATTTATACGAATGACGTTTAAGCCTTTTCGTTCATATCCACTTTCAGCGTGCTTTTTTTCGGTCACTTCAAATTTTTATCATTTTGTTCGCAATCAATATTGCCGTCGTGTTGGAGTAAACCTTTCCTTCGCTCACTTTAATGTCACATATTGACTGTGGATAAGGCATGGGTATAGAAGTATTTCATGTGTGAATATAATACTTTTTGCCGCTGCAAACTTCATGATTATGAACGTGATTGTATGTGGGAAGGACGAGTACTTTGTTGTTGACAGACGACATTTGTGTAGATTAGGTACGGTCGAGTGATTTTATTCGATCATCTGTGGTCAAGTAATATCCGATCATCTTCTGTTATATGCTATCCATTTGGTCATGAAACATTTATTGTATGATTTATCGTGCTTTATGCAGCATATCTGTCTGATGTATTTTTCAGTGTGCCCGCTGAATTGCAGCTATTGTTTACAGTTTTTTTGCCATAGGCTTGCATGCCATCGTCTACGTTACGCTTATCAAATCGAAGACGTTAATACGTAAAGCACTGTGAGCTGTATTGAGTAGTCAGAATTACTGAGTGAATATTTTCGTGTTTTTGAAAGCTTTCGATAAGATAATCCATTCGCACTATGAGGACAATGTGAATTTACTCGGATATCTGTCCAATTTTCATTTGCATTCAAATTCGAGCGCATCATATAAGCGATCATTGATCTGACTGCTCGCCATGGCGATGTGTTTCGATTTGAGATAATGTGAAATGAGGAATGGGACTGCTCCATCCATATGTCTCTTAGAACTGTTCCATTTGCAGTACGCAATCAAAAACAAGTGAAACGAAATCGATGGTGGTCGATATCGACGAGCCTGTTTCGAAGAACACCAGTGAGTTCATCATGCAGGTTGGTCTTGTTTCTTGAATTTATTCCTTTTTTCATTTTTATTGAGTGATGACTTATTGTGACTGAAGATTGCTCAAGTGTACACTTCATTCGTTCATAGCGAATGCTATTCGTTATTTGTCGGTAATAATGTTCCTGTTGCACGCAAAGATTTTCATTCGAATTAGCAATGAATCTGATCGTTACTTTGAAGACGAAATAACTGATTGATAACATCACGATTCACGGCTTGTTGTATTTCTATGCATTGGGCATGAATTTTGTATCATTTCATTCATTTATTTCAGTCGTTCATTATTGTTCTATGTGAGGTCATTGACTTTATAGGATGAGGTTTAATCACAAGAATTCATTTAGTAGTAATGAAAGATTAAATGAATGGTGGACATATGCAAATCAGAGAGTGCATTCAGAGATGAATAAGTTGATGGTTTGGTGGATAGATGTAAACAATTGTTTATGATGATGAATTACATTCATCTTTCAATGATAAGAGCATTGTTATTTCATGAGTGACCTAATAGTGCGAGATAGATATATCCTTATATACCGGTCTTACGTAACTACCATTTGTTGTAGATGAATGGTCGCATTTCACATGTTTATCATTAATAACACCACTCACAACGCTTTCCTTTCGTTCGTCCATTTATCATTCAGTTATGTTATTAGCACCACCGCGTTCATGTGCACCTTCCGGTCGCATTATCTCATTCGTAAAAGTGCACCACATTTCAATGGTTTGTCAAGCTTGCCTAAGACACTGGAGATGCCTACCTAGTTTCTGTGAGATGCTTGAGCTGCTCGAGGATTTTACCAGCGAACCTGAGTGCCTCAGCCAGTTTTCCGATATGCTTAATATGATCGAGGTGTTCGGAGAGTCGAAGTTATATAACCCTTTTAAACTGTTATTGTTGTTGTGTAATTCCGGTTTATCTCATAATCACTGAAAATGCCTAGAATTTCTGCTGGGAAAATGGGATTATGTGAAAGTTCGCTGTCAACAGTCAATTATTTGAACAGCGTCAAAATGACAATTATTAGTTCCATACATTTGGAGTGTGTCGAAATATTTTACGATGCATGGGCGAAACTAGTCAATAAAGACGGAATGCAAATGAACTAACCCATCAAATTCGTTTGGATTACCATAATTTATGCTAATACTATTGACTGCTAACTGATTCTGACTGATTTGGACAGCCGCAGCGTTGCGTCATCATCACTTGATGAGAACAATTGAAGTTTTCAGATTGAGAGTTGTAATAGTGTTTTTATGAAAATGGATTATTGATGGATGTAGTTTTTGATTTAATATGCACGATGAAAGCGTTCCAATCAGTTGGTACGTATCGACATGCTTTTATGAACGTTTGAATCAATGTCTTACTTTCGTGCGCTTTCCATTTCATCGATTTCAAGTCTCGATTCCAGGAATTGTTTTCTTCGAAAAATCGCTGTTGCATTCTCAGCTTTACAGTTCTCACTTTTGACAGTTAACAGACGAAGCGCTCGCATTCCGTCTTTTACAATAGCCAACAGTTCAGTCACTTTGAACGTTTGACTTTATTCAGTGTCACTTATGCGAAACGTTCGAATTCGTTTGCATTGCGTTTGTAACATCTAAGTATTTGCTTATAATCATTTTGGGTATGTGCTTAATAGGCGGGATTAAGGAATGATTCACCGATCAAACATATTTTGTAATGATCTGAAATGATATTTGTCGATTTGAAATTCAGTGACGTTTTACAATTCTCACTTGAAAGCCGCTACAATAGTCCATGACTAAACAATAGTTCTTAGAGTCTCTCATGCGTTTCGTGCGCCATTCAAACATATCTCAAATACTTATGTCACGCACTTTCGTCAGCAAATCATCAGTTCCAAAAACTATTTGATTATTTTTGGTGTTTACTTTCGAAGTATTTTTTCCAGTTCTATCAAGCCTTCCTCAGCTCTCTGGCATTGCTGTGTTGCTTGAACATCAAACATTCCACATTCGTGTATCTAGGAACTCGTATTACAGTTTCAGACAGATTTTGTTGACTCCCCAAACAAATAATTCTTCTCTTTTCTTCCAAACCTGAGATCAATCCTTTCTATCTATCCGATGCTGAAACTTGCCGAAAAACCTGTTATTGGCAAATATTAGTATACTGCTGCTACTAGCGTTTCAATATTGGCGATAAACAAACATCTAGGTCTGAAAGGAGTAAGCTTAATCGCATATTCACATTCATTGGTATTTGTTGATGTTGACTTTGTGATTATCATTCACTTTATTGTTGAATATTGCTGAACTCAAGTAATCGTCTTTATAAAAACTGAGAATATGTTCTCGCGTTGTGCGCTTAACTATAAGAGTGCTGCAATCACCATTTTAAGGATCCGTTTGCATGATCAGGTAAGCAATGAATCATTACTTTGTCTCTTGCTTGACTACTCTCCATAATAATTGTTCACCTCTGCACTGATGCAGTGTCGATCGCGCTGAATGCTGCTGAATTAATGTTTATGTTTTTAAATGTCCAATTTCTAAAACTCCAAAATCTAAAACAATATGCACGAAAACGCGAGCATTGTGGCCAGCAACGTTACAAACGTTCGATAGCCTGGCCAATCCAGGTAATCTAGGTTTTTAAATTTCCATCATGGTCTGCAATTTCTGTGAGGTTCATGCTTGTAAATGAAAAAAGTTAAATTGATCGACTCGGAAACTGTCGTTAGAATTTTTTGATTCGGTCGTTTGGCACTCTGGACATCACTCTTGACTTAATGTATCAGCCTGTAACATCCTTTTGAGACAATGTTTCGGTTAATTGCGATGATGGGAATTTGATGGTCTTCGTCAAGATCTTATCATACTCTCTCTCGTTCGAATAAGTGAAACTGTATCGTCTTCCACGGAACTGTCACCATTCGACAGTAACAACCGCATTCCTCCCGCGAAACGGCAGAGTGCTCTAGTTTTGTTGTTGTACTTCACGGCTCTTTCATTTCACTGTGCTTCTCACCGGCATTCTTGAATCTGCCATTCTGGCTGAAGATTTGACGAAATTTCGTCATTTGATTAATTATGAGTGGAATTGAGTATGAGATATATTAAAATTCGGTTATCGAGGCTATTCTTTGCTCTTGAACGAACCGGAATCGTTCACTGAGGTATTATTGCATATTTTTTGTGAAAATGTGGTGAGTTTCACGATTGATATATAATACATTCTCTTTCCGAATACATATCACTATGATACCATTTCAATACATTTAATGCAACTGTTTCATGTGAACTGACGATTAACTTATTTGATAGATCCAGCACTTTGATATGCCGCATTACAACAAGTTCGAAAATTTGAGTTGCTTTCATATAAACCAATCGTGCTTTTCGTTCACTTCATGCAAAATGACTCTTCATAATGCTCATTAAAAACGGCTATTGCACAGAGCGTATTCGCTTCGATGCGAGTGCTTTTGCGACATATCAAGTTTTGTGATTGACGTTAGCTCAGTTTGGCGTTTTATATTAACAAATATAGGAATGTATATGAACATGGTCGGGCAGTGAGAATTGCTATCAATACATTATCCGATACAAAACATTAGTTGATATTCTATCAGGAGATTTCATGTATACTATAATAGGTGTATTCAAATCAAGTTAATCTGATCAGAATCGAAGATCTGTTTGTATGTTCTGTTTATGACCATGACAATCATTTTATCCTAATTGTAAGTAGTGCTCTCCTTCAACATCATAATAATATGAATAATAAGTTTATCATCTCAGTGTCATGTTTTCTGTATGATTTCGCGCTGAGTACACACTACCCAATCTGCGGTTACTATTATACATCATGGCTATTATGGTGTTCTTCAAAGTGATCGGTGTCAATCGAGTGCACGATTATTTTTTATGATCTTGTATGTCGGTGAAGTCTCACTGACATTTTCGATTGCAATCGGTTACGACCGGATAAATGTGCTCATTAAGATTAGACATCTATGAATGTATCTGTTTGTCATTGTCATCTATCAAATGGTGATGTATTCCGTCGACTGTACGATATTAACCAATGACCCTAGTGCACAGTAGCATTTCATACTCTGAAATCCTCAACGATATCCTCTGTTTGTCATATGGATGTGATTCAACAGTGCCATCGTTTTGGTGCACCAACGATAAAATCGAAAACGAGAACAAATTCGGTTGTGATAAGCATCGTCATCACATTGACGGTATTGTGTCGAAGTTAGTTAGGTGTTAATATTTCACTGAAGAGAGCTATTGGTACTCTCTGACTGCGTTTGCTGTGCAAATGGTTGCACTCAGAAGAGTTGATTGTTCATCACCTTCCCAGCTTCCAATTCGAGTCAAATAATGCTTTCAATTGCTCAACAATTACAGCAACAGCAACAAAAATTCGCTTATTATTACCGACTCTACCCTCAGCAATATTTCGTTTTGTGTCCTTCACAACCACATGACGACGGTGTTCCCAAAAATAGGTGTAACGACAATGGTCTATTAAGGAGACATCGAATTCAAGCTAAAAGCGATGGAATAACGAATGCAATAATCCAATATAGCCGTGAGATTTATGAGGGTTGTCATTCAAGGGAGTCTGTGACTGCAACGCAGCGAAACGAATGGAATTTTCTGGATGAGTGGTGTAAACTGATCGCAAAAAAGAATGAAACTAGGAGAAATGAACGAGCGGAAGTCTCGTGGACACTGCCGAACAGCTCTGCATCATCCTTTTTGGTGTATTCTGGCGATTCCACATCAATCTCATCATCAACATCGCAAAAGGCAACTGACGGTGATACTAATAGACAGCACGAAATGATCTCAAAGTGCGAAAATTTTGCATCGAAACTGGCTGACATCAGTGGTTTCGCTGAGAAAGCGTATTGTTTTGATATGGCGTCCGGTGATAATATTCATCAAAACAGCAAGTGCTCATTGACTAACGCATACTGTTGTTGCGGTGATATTTTTGTGAGGAATATTTGTGAAGAGGATACGAATTGTGTTCATCGCATTCGTGTTGCATCACCGGTTAGTGAAGGACTGAATCGTTTCGTGCTTGTTGCTTGCAACTAATTTGGAGTTGTATCTTTTGCAGTATATAAATGCTGTAATTGAACTGAATTATTGAAGTATTGATATTTAAGAATGCCGACGGCAAAATTTCCCATTGACGTAATCGAATCAACAGTCAGGAGCTTAAAGAGCTTAAAAATACGTCGTTCTTATCTCTCCGTTCATTAGCATCACTCTTTCAGTACCAACAAAGATATTCAACAATAATGAAAACTTTTCGTTTTTTGAATCTCATCATGGTCGCAGAGTCTAGTTTGGTATGATAGTAATATACTGATTAGTTGATCACAGTTCCAAATTTTTCATTTCTGTTATCGTAGTGAATGAGATTGGTATGCTATGTGTATATGTTGTGTTTTTTACTTTAACAACTGCGATTGCAGTCGGAGAGCGAAAACAGCGTAAGCGGATTTATGTAATGAAAGTTGTTTTTTTGAAACAGATTCGAAATATTTTGAATAGTTCGCTGATTGAGTGTTCGAATGGCGATAAGTTAAGTGAAGCAATGTAATGATGAATCAGCGTGCAACGTTGAGTTACCAATTTCAGATAGTTGTTGAGCGATTAGCGATGAAAAAGTGACAACATTTTATGTTATTCACTGTGAATTCACTGATCATTAATCTGCTTAGCTGATCGATCCATCTGTGACTGATTGAATTTGATTTGATTCAGCGATTATTTCATGAAAAAAATATTTCCAGTGAGTATGGGTGAAAAATTTTAGTTTAAAAGAAGACTGAATATTATGACGAAGTAGTGCGGTGCAAAGTGAATTTTGCAGGTATGTGGTTGTGGTATCAGAAGAGTTTTCGGTGTTGTACTCTGTTACCAGGAAAACTGATTACAAGATGGACTGTTTTTTTTTTGTTCCCACGATTTTATGCTTTAACAGTGAATTTTGTTCTCAAGCATGTAGTAAATAATTATTTTTATCTGTCTTTTGATTGAATGGATGATGGCGATAACATTTTCAATTTAATATTCATAATGTGTAGTGCATGTGGTGGCAGTTGATCACAAGTTCTTGATAATTTGACTATTATCATCAAATTTCTCCAAAACGTCTCAAAAGCTACGATTCATTCCATCAGAGTTTCTGCTCTTTTTTTCACCAATGGACCGTTTATCCTTCTTGGGTCTCAACTATAATGATAGTGCTTTATTCCATGTGAACACAGATGCAGCTGTATCGATTGGTGAACGTCATGAGTTGAAAGTTAGTCGTGTAATAAAATTCAAATTGATGTGTAGGTGGTGGTATGAAGTGAAGCGCATAACAACAGATGGGTGATGGTGTATTTTCGCTTCATCATTGCATAATTCGCTTACTCGCAAACAAACGAATTCATCGGTATTCATGATCGTGTTCATGAGCACAGTTATGTGGTCTAATGCAGTGACGGTTCACATATAATGTTAGCGTATTATGCAGTCAATCGAAGTGAATAGTCTAACGTTGGCTTTTTGCATTACCCACTTCAGTTGTCCAAATAACTTTTTAAAGCATGGATCTTCTGTAATTTTAGTCGTATCGTTTAGTCATTTTTTATTTGCGAGGTTATATTTTAATGTAGTCAATGAAATATATTCAGTTTGTTGCGTAGAATTTACGGTATTGTATGGAAGCATCGATTCATGAGGACGTCCCAACAATAAATTGCTCAAAAAAGTTAAAATGCGAGTTAGGTGTATAGTGCGTTTTTCCTGGCTTGTTGTTTTGAAGTGGTAGCCTTGGAAGAACCGATAGTGGCTCGCTAAGAACTGATATCTGTTCATTCGTTCATGATGTTGTTAATTTGGGATGGTACTAGTTCAGTTAGGTTTTATTTCCCGAACATCACGAAGTGACTACAAAACAGATGAATACCAATAAGGAAGAATCAATCAGAAAAAAAGAATCATTATTTCGACAGCTTCGAAATTCAATGAAATTTTCTCTTAAATCTGTTGATCTCTTAGCGGATGAGCTTTTTGATCGATGAATCAGACAAACTCTATTTTGTTGATACCATTCAAGCAGCCTTGGATGCTTTATTTTGCTGTATCTCCGCATGCTTAGTTTACATCCGCTAAGTAGTGTTGCCTGTGCACGGACTTGTTTTCATGATATTCAAGTTTTGAACGAAATCGCTGACGATAATGAGCATGAATGAATGGGTCCGATTGCGGTAATTATGTCCCATCTCTATGAACCATAGTCATTTTTGTTCACTTGGACATACGTAACTGCGATAGTAATATAATGAATGTTGCTGCGTTTACTGCCGAATGCTTTCTAGCATGTTATTTGTTGACGTATCATATTTGAACATCATAAATTTCCATTTTGGTATATTCGAATTATGAATCAGTATTGTTGACGAAACAATTTTTTATTGCTCTCTAAATATACAGATGAATGGTAAAATATTCATACGGATTTTTTTAAAATGAATTTATTAACTTTTATATTCTCAGCTGTGGTTTCGCTTCGTTCACTAAGTGAATGGGTTACTGAAATAATCGTTCGAATTGCTACAATAGTATGAATGTATTTTTTCGGCTACCTCAATTCCAACCGCCGAAATTTAATCTTGGCTAAAAATACGATTTCCGAAGAGGAAATTTATGCTTTTTCTGATTTTTGTTGATTTTTTTTAAAAATCAACGTTGTGTGCTGTTGAGCCCAGTCTACCCTATCTCATTTCAACTATTATTAATGATAACTTCATTACGCCCGCTTCACAAAACATTGCGGTGTTTTAATGTCAATTGACGGGCAGCAATAGCTTTCATTGTCTTCATATTAGGATAGTTGATCACGTTACATGATCAAGTGGTTTTTGAACAACGTTGAATAGCCTTCTGCAGTCAAGAAAGTTCATGAGTAACACGTCTGTGACGCTGAATATGGATGTTCACTGTTGATGGTACTTCAGGAAAAGGACGAGATTCTAACAGTGACAAGCTCACCGATCGCTGACGAGCATACGGATTCTGGTATCGAGAACAATCGAGCGTCCTCGTCGTACCAACATTCCCCGTCAACCTCGAGTGGATTCTCTCCGCAGAGTCAGTTGTTACGCAATATCGTAATGCTCACACGTATGTAACAATGAATTTTTGTTGACTTCAAATAATTCCGTTCAGTTGAGTGGAATAGTCCGCGTGAATACGACGACGCTGATTCAGCTGCCGAAAAACGTAAATATTTTACGCAAACAAAGTGGCACGCACAAGAGACGACATCTGCAGACGACGTCTCACTTCGCACTAACCTTCTCTCTTCATCGCAACATTCCGACACAGCACTAAACAACAGCCGAAGAAGCGATCATCGAGTTGGATCGCAAGTCGACACATTACTACAAATTGATAAAAATCAGTTGCAAAATTTTGAAGACAAAGCAAACGTTAAACAAGAACAGGTATAAATTAGCTACAGTTCTATCTTTGGTCAGCCTTGGCTACCTAAATGACCAAGTACTGAGCTTCAAAAAATCAGTTAACGGGCTATTCAGGTTTCGATATCTTTATCGTTATGGAGCGTTTCGAACGAAACACTTAAATAACACAGCAACACATTTGATGAGTTGATATTGGCGTTCTTGTTTGGAAATGATAAAATTACTTAAAAGTTATCATAAAGTGAACGTGCGATTACACACACCATTGCCACCAACCAGAATGACACTAGGACATTTCAGATTTCACAAAGAAATTGCTCCGGGCTCAGTACACCGAACAAACCGATTGGTGGTAGTGAAGTGGAATTAAGGTGTGCTCGGTCTGTACCATCCTCGTCGAACAGACGTAAAGTCAATGAAATAGCGGCAAAATTCGAATGCTCGAACGACAACGAAGCAATATATCGTGTTGAAAAGGTGATTCCTGTCACTTGTCAACATTATACGGCCACTTCTCTTCAGGTGGCTGACAATCTTTATTTGCCTGAGTTTGAACCACAGTCTCTCGAATGGAACTGTTTTGTGAGCATTTTTCTTCTGATGTAAACATTTGTAGCCCTCATTAAGAGCGCATTCAGTGAGGGGAACTTGAAATTTGAGCATTTAGAAACATGAGGAATACTGGCACTTGTTTATTGTAACTAAAGTATGTGTCGTACTTACGACCAGATTTGGAGATTTTTAATGAACCGTTGACGCAGCGTTGAAACTTGAATCGATTCCGCTGGAGCGAATTAATTTTCATTTCATGTCAAGTTGAGGAATCACAAAAGCACATGAAACATAAATTTGGGGTAAAAAGGTAACGAAAAATTTTCTGTGATTTCAGAGATTCGACAAGAACGCTTCATCCGAAGTAGAGCAACCAGCTGCAAAACAACCGTCTAGCGAATCACAACAGCCAAGTGCGTTCAGCGGCTATTTTACTAGAAACTAAAACTTTACGCAACGATTCGTTTTGGCTAATGAAACGTTCACAATTATGATTGATTTATGTACGGAATATGAAGTGGAACTGCATATTCGTATGGAAAGTCGTTTACGAGCGTGTGTTACGTTTAAGATAGCCGTTAAATGAGTCAGTCACTTTCTGGTGGTCTATTGAAAAAATGAAGAGATAGTTGTGCTGTTGCATGGAACATGAGCATCATGATTGTTGTGTGTGTAGCAAAACGAGCATTGTGCTGCTTTGTTATGCAAATAACGGTGATTAATGCATCGAGTTGATGCATTGTCATCTAGCCTAGAAAATACTGATGAATAATCTTATGCAATAGACTGAATTAGCAAACTGCAATACAACGACGCAATTTACTGCAGGTTATTCGGTAACATTGGAGGTAGAGCTGTCCAGGGAACAAACAGCTAATGTTGCAACGCTGAAGTATCCAGCATCGAAACAGCCTAGCACAAATATATCATCTGAATTGCACGAACCAAAACCAATTCAACAACAACAACAACAACACCAAATTGAGTCATTCCGTCAAATACAACAATCAACACAGCCTTCATATACATTAAGCGGCGCTTCACAGGTGATGTATTTTAACTGTCTGTTCAAATCATTCTGATTCATGTGAAAAGTGATTCGCTTCACCTCATTCTCGGTCTGTTTCGCAGAATGTTTAGATCTTTTTTCATTACACTGTTGTGCAGTGATGAGAATGAGTGATGACGGAAAATTGAAAAGCCTTGTTCATCATGGAGATTTTCGTGTATGGGCTGGTACCGTGGATTTGCATGAATGCGTTTTGACCTTGTGATAAATGAAAGTCGTTTTTGAAGCGATGCAGTTGTTGATTAACTTCGTTACTTTTGATGAATATTCAATGAATAATATAATTTCAAAATCGCATTGTTATAATCATTTCATTTTCAGGTTTCACCACCGACTTCATCGTGCGTTTCGTATACATCTGCAAATTTGACATTTCTTAAGGAGAAACTTTCGAGCAGTCATCAACAGCTATTCGAGGCAACGTCAAAGACAAGTGATCGAACGGCAAAAGAAGAAGAATCTGAGGAAAAGGTGAAAGATTCTTTCAGTGAGTCGGCAGGAAAGAAATTTCAGGTCAGTTTTTTTTTTGTTGAAATAATGACAAATACACTCAAGGGAGTGCAGAATTTATTTCGCACTGTCTGTTCACTTATTGTTATGAGAAGTTTGCTGATTAAATCTTCGGAACTGAATACTTCGCGCGAGTGCTTGTATTTATGGAGGAGCGAATGAATTTGCTCTCTTCGTCGTCACAATCGAATGTGCTCCTGACCGTTTCCATCACAGCGGTGCTATCAAAGCCTCACTTAATCTATCACCTTTCCAATGTTCTCGTAATATTTAGCTGTGATTTTTTTGAATGTTTTTAATGCCTAACATCCTTATTGCGATGTGCGATACTCTCGTTCCGTAAAGACATTAGCAATGGTGGGCACTAGTGCGTTATTCACCATTACGCTACTAGCGTAGCTATCTTTTTCGGTCGCACGGTAGCTCGCTACTTTTTTTCATATGTTCGAAATTAGCAGCCACAGTGTCCAGTGCAGTAATTCTTTAGCGGCACAAAATATCAGCGACTTGCGATATTTCACTTGAAGCATGATTTGAGTGCGCTTTGAGGAGATACTTTTTTTTTTCAAACTTGCGATAAGTCGCAAGTTTTTGTTTGTAAATATTGTTCATTTTTGACAGTATCAAGATCTTTGAATCACTTTTGGGTTTTAACACTGACAAGTGCTTAAATCGAACATAGCGTGCTCATACTCGAACGGTTTGAACATGAATTTTTAGTCATCCCTCGAATAAGTGTTTTTCAGTCACACCTCAAATATCTCGAATGCTCCACTGGCATTCCGTCTGGGCTCATTACGTTATGTGACAACACTTTTAATCATTTTATAATTTTTTCTCAGTTGCAGAGATTACATTTCGGCTTTAAATTGTTTGTTGTTGAAGCCATTCTTAGTTTTTGAATAATATAACAAATCTTTTTATCTGTTCACTGGCGTAATGATGCTTTTTCCGGGACGAACGAGCGATTAAAAAGCAAATTTTGAAGCATGATTTGAGTGCGGCTTTAGCGATTAGCGGAATCATTTTGATGAGTAACATGGCGGAAACCGCGATAGTTCTTTCGATTAGCGATACACTTAACGAGGAGTTTCGCTACTTTTTCTTCAGTGATGCTGATGACGGATTATTTTTATGGCAACAGAAATATATCTTAGCGAATCAGCGATCTACGATGCTACTCTCTTACGATAGCGTGCCCATTAACGGATATCAATTGTGGTTGAAGATTCATTCACTTTTGCTGTTTTGAAAAGGGTTTAATTTTGTGTACATTTCTGAATTGTCCGATGTGTTCAGGAGAACGTAACAAAAACAGCGAACAGTGCATCGGCAATGAACACAGTGCATGTTCCGCTCGGTAACACTTTCTCTGGGATATCCTCCTACCGTGATGAAAGCAAGGACCAATTCAACAGATCAGTGGTATGTATTTCCTGTCTTCATGCAATATGCACTCCTTGGCTACAATCTATTTCAATTGAGCGCGAAAAAGGACAATTATACCTTGATTGCAGAAATAGTTTGATTCGAAACTCTGTGCCTTGAGAATGTCTTATTTGAACTTTAGAGTTATGTTGAAGAATAAGAGATCGACCCAAAAAATATTGTTTCAATGATGAATGAAACATCGTTCGTGTTCCAGTGTGAAAATGAGTTTGTTACATAAATGCCCAAATGAACGCATAACATTACCCTAATTGTGAATGAAAAAATCGTTTGCAAATAATGAACGTTTTTTGGTGTAATGGTACTGAAGAATGCATGAAAGAATTGGTGAATTGTTGTTTTGATAAATGCGTTGGAAATGTTGTTTTAATGAATAATAGTTGACGCATGCATCTGTTGAAGGTGCAACGAAAATATTCGTTTGTCTTTTGTTCGTTTGCGATTTGCATCATGAAAAGATCACCATCATCGTCAGAGAAAGGATATTTGTGGTTGATCGTCGTCATTTTGCTCACGATCTTAATGATTGCTACCTTATAAAAGGATGCAAATGAAATAACCCGTTGCAGTTGAATGACGAGAATGTTACTGACGATGATGTGATGATTTTTAACATTGATTTGGGTCATCACACTACGAATCCACATAAATATTTCGGATTTACTGTTGCGGGTGGCAAAGACAAAGACAGCGCATTGAGAGTCGAAACCGTTATTCGTGGAACTCCAGCTGACGAGTGTGGTCTAAAGGTTCACTTCATTATGTTGTTGATCGTGAATTCTAGTTCATCGACTGTTCATCAACTCGGCTTCATTAATTTTACGTGAGCAATGAGTCGTATTGCTGTTCTCCAGTTGATATTTGAAAATGCCAAACATTATCGCGTCTAATTTTCCCTAACGATTAGTAATATTCTCCGAATCTTTGAAATTCTACAACCAAATTGAATTTTAAGGCTGGCGATTTGATACTGAGTATAAACGGTGAATCGGTAGAAGACCGTTATCTTCAAAGTGTCATACGAATGATCCACGAGGCGGCACGTCTCGGTGAAGTAGAAGTCAAAATCAGGAGACCACCATACGGTAAAGAGTGCTTTTACACTCGATTTTTTGCGCTCAATTCAATTCATATCGCAACTTTGGAACTGCCAATAGAATTCGGTGTAATTTTCGTACAATTTTCATAAATGTTATTTCATAGAAATATCAGCGTTGCCATGGCACCTGTCATATTCCTTTCTTGAAGCATTCCAATTCAGAATGTCGATTCGTCTCTGCTCATGAGTGCGAATTTTTTCGCAATCTGCTAACCGTAAACGTGAAACGTTCATTGAAGAGAACATGAGCAATGTTCAGCGAAAAAATTTCTCTAAATAGTCGTAGGCGTTTTTTTAAGCGAAATGAATGAATATTGTCTCTTCGCGGCTGGTTTAAATTTAAACACAAATTGCACTCCCTTTAATGCGATCAGATGATTAAAAAATGCACTGTTGAAGTGCTTCGCGCATAATCATCACGCTCATTCACAGTTCCACCTGAAAGCCTTACTGCTGAGTAATGTTCACCAGATTAGCCTCACCGAGCGTTCCTAAGACTAATGGGATGAACATTACTGATAGTGAGACCGTCAATTATGCAAATCTCAGATTAGTGGAGCTGTCCATATGATCTTACGCTTTTAAGTGGAGCTATCCGTATGTGCTGCATACCTGTGTAGCTTGCGTTTTTAGCGAAGCTGTCCGTGTGTGACCCTCTTGTGAAAGCGAGGTAGGTTGCAGAAAATATTGAATGAGTTTCCAGAAACAGTGAAGCGTGATCATATTGAAGGACACAATGAATTAGAAACGATGGTAATCACATCACCTCGTTCAACACGCCAACAACATCAAGAATGCTATAATGGCGATGGATTGGTCTCATTCGATGAGAAACGGTCAATGTTCGATAGAAAGACGAACGATGAGAACATTGCTAGTAGTAGTTACAATCAGTTCAAGCAACTCAAGAAACAAAAACAACAAACGTTTAAATGGAACCCGACTTCTTCAGTGGCTCCCCGTGCACTATCTATACCAACGTTACAACACCAGTCAAACGGACCCACGCCGATCACAGATGCAAACGGTTCGTAACACAACTCTTCATCATCACAACATTATCCAGTTGATTCGATTCTAATAAAAGATTCATGACTGCTAGCCGCTCAACTGCATGGTGGATGTGATGAATAAAAATGACCGTTATTTTGCATGATACACCCGCTACTCTGTTCCTTTCCAGCTTCACATGTTTCGATTATTCATTTCTCCAGCGCTTTAAGCTTAAGCAATGAATTTTCAAGCTTTGCTCAAAACTTGATGGCCTTGGAAACTGCGTCGGTTGATATCTAGCGCAGATTCATAGGAGCTGCATACCTGTGTAGCTTAGTGAAATAATTGAATTTCATACACTGCCGGAAATCAGCGAAGTTACAACCGATCGGGTTGTGATACATCATGTACGTGACTAATCATTGAGTCCATCCAAAATCGCCTTTTCCAGTGCCTCATATGAAAATTTATCTATTGACTGAACTTTTGGAAGCTTGAAATTGTTTCGTTCAAGAAGCATCAGAACTGGAAAGGTAGAGTAGCGTAATAGTAATATTCCAATCCATGTGGATGGATTCTGTGAATGGAAGTTTGATGTTTCGTAGTGGTTGTAAGATAACCGAGAACTCTGTGCATCCGTGCTTGTTTGCAATGTTGTTTTGACGAGATGCAAAGAGTTGAGTGAGTATGCTTTAGCTTCATCATCGTTGTGTCATATTATGTTGTGATTTTAGCGCCACTAGTTGATCATCAAATGAGCAACATTAATAAGCTGGATGCAGTCACAAGCAGTGTCCGATACGGCTTTCAAGCGGATCATTCGGCCGCATCCTCGCGACCAGCATCCACCCGTTCACCGTCGTTATCACCTTACGACGACGACTGTTGCGCTGATTTTGAAGCAGCACCTCGGGATCGTTGCTCTACGTTCGGTTCATCAACGGATTCGGCCATCTTCGAGAGCTCACTTCCATTCGGCTCATCGCTGAATTCAACCCGCAGTAGTCCCAGATCGAATAATGCGGATTATCGAGTTACATCAATGCATGATAAGCCAGAACCTGGTAAATTGTCCGATTTCATACCTGAAGTCGAACGAAATGCACGTCAACGAAATCAGCAGAGTTATCGTGGTAACGAATACGATGAAAGCTATAAACGTAGAGGTACGATTGCTTGCTTGGTTACGAATATACGTCGGTGTTGTTCATGTGAAACGAAAGTAACTTTTACACACTGATTCGACTGAAACGTAAGATTTAGATCGACGAACAACATTCTGAAAATTGTTGTTTTAACGATCAATCTGGTCATTGTGTTTTTTTGAATCACTCTAAACGCTATGCGGCATCAAAACTTTGCAATGGCTTCCAACTGATTTCCCTTTGAATCGGTCGATTTGTTAGTCGTATTTGTTAGCAGATTGTTTGAAGTGGTGTCTGGTCTCAGCAATACTTAAGCTGAAATGATACGAAAGGAGTACTCTGGAGGCACTTCTTTCCCTTCTTTCTCCGTTTATCCCAATGTTTACCCAATTCAGGCCTTATGAGTATTTATCCGTTTGCATTCGATGAGCAATCCATCCGAGAACTATTGCACTTTTCATCTGCTTTTCCTTTCCTAACAGATTGTATTTGTTTGTGTCATTATAACTGATGTATACTCATCGCACGCACTTTTATTGATAATCACTTGAACTTACCTATTAGCATACCTGTTTCGCTGTGTTCTTCATCGTTCGACTGTTTCATCTAACTCTTACTATACTTTATGAACCAAGTGATTAATGGAGAATATTTGTGTATGGTTGAAGCTGAACTCTGATATCTTTCGAACAGATCTCTTGAACTGAAAGGGATTAAGCGAATATAATATTTGCTCAGTGGATGTGCAGTCATAATGAAACATTCGAAAATATGCCTCTTTTAGAACAAGAAGATGAGTGCGGATACACTGCTGCTGGTTTGTCGCCAACTAGTGGAATACAGCCGAAAGTGGTTCGAAATTACGATGTTACTCCTTGCAGAAGCGCCACTATTTCACCGGTTCAAGAGAGAGTTAGACAAACTTTAATTCATTCGAAATCAAGTTTCTCTTCATCGTATTGTATTATTTTAAATTTTCGACACCATCCCGTGCATCGGTCGCAGGGTGTTCAAATGTAATAAACTTATTTCACTTACTGTCTTCGTGAAGCTGTTCCGCTGTTTTAAAAGCTGAATTTTATTTCACATTTCATATTTCACAAAAAATCGCTTTACAGGTAAACGTAAAGCGTTGTTCTCTTTTACTCAGCTGAATGACATTTCTTAGTTTCCTTCAACGTTCCTAACTGTAGCCTTGAACGTAGTCGTTTTTTGTGAATTCCACGAGGTCGTGTAAAGAAAGTTTGTTGAAAATAAAATCGGTGAGAGTTAAATTATCCGAAAATTATCGAAATAGAGTTAACGTTGCAGGCACTTCACTACACGAAGCGAGCCAATGAGGTCAATTACATTCCATTATCGAAGAAATCGCCCCCAGTTCCACAAAAACCGTACACAACTCTCACACCACCACGAAGTTCCCTTCCTCCGGTAAATTTGTTAATTTCTTTATTCCAGTGTTTTGTAAATATATATTGACAATTATGATCGATGCGCATGATCGTTTCTAGGTATTCGTTCGGAAGTTATTCGAAGTATTATGATCGAAGTTATACTTGAAACGATTGTTTGAAATATGGAGTTATGATTGTTACCTTTTGTTTCATAAGCCTAACATTGAGGAGTATTAGTAAGATCCACTGAACATTGTTTATGAGGAACTGTACACTAATCATCAGCAGTTGAGTGTTCGCACTGTCACCGCACTGATGCGTCAAACGTTTGTTCACCTCGCTAAATGTGTTTATTCGTATGAAAATCATCAGAATTACGACGGTGGTGGATATTGCAGACATTTCATTCGTTAGGATATGCGATTGGTCGATGCGATTAGAGAACTTCAGAAATTTTTTTGTAGTTTCTGTTGAATGGACCAGTTTAGAGTTTTCCTCTGACAAGCGAGAAATGCGTTCCTTTGAAGGAATGCAGGATCGATTTTGTTAATGCGAAAAAATGTTGAGGTCATTTTGAATGTTCACAAACTACTACGTGGTTTAATCGTGTTTCATTGTAAGAGGGGTTGATAATTGCAGGATGAATGTACCCGGGACAATGCAGCAGATGAAGAGGACCCTCTTGTGATGCGTCCATTTGTGGTTAGTTTCTGATTATGTTGATGTTGGAACAAATGACTGCAGTTTTTGACGGCACTTTATCGCAATGCACATTGAGTGATTTATTATTTATTCATTGCACTGATGGGTCTGTGCTTATAGCTATTGAGAGGTAGTGTGCAGGAATTTAGATGCGTACGAGTGGTGGGTATTATCTCTTTACTCGTCATGAAATGGCACGTAGAATAGCGGATTTGGTTTATTTCGAGCACTTAGGCCCTTTGGAACGCTGTTGCTCGATAGTCATTTTTATATGCATCAATGGGATTTTGTTGTTTGATGTGGACGGAAAAAGAAATATTTTATGGTCCAAGAAAAATTTGAATAGCTATCATCTGGCCAGAAAAAATTTCAATTTTCGCCCTTTGTGCAATCCGGGTGCTTTTTTTGCATTCAAAAGGAATTGTTTTTCTCTTCGTTGCACATTTCTGTTTGCATTTTTTTGTCAGAAGGATCGTAGCACTTTCTCAAAAGAAGATCCATTGCGTTGATATGTCCATTGAACAACTTTTAAAAGTGATTTTATTGATGCCAAAATCTCCTTCAGGCCTATAATATTCGTGAATATGTGGTAAGTGGTTAGCACCATTCTTCTGGGAATGCATCGCTCACTCATTGCTGAATCTTTATTTTGCTGAATGCATAAATAAGCATGGCAGTTCTTTGCTATATTGATGATAACGTTACTTGCCCGATTCTCGTATAGACTATCGTCTATGATCTAATCAGCTTGTCCTTTTGCTTTAATTTCGTTGATATCCCTGTCAATGCTCTGCAATAGTGCGTAAGACTTATGTTCAATGATGTCATTGTACTTGTTGGAAAGTTTAGCAGAAGAACTCTTTTTAGCATTAAAGCTATTAAGGCTTTGACTATTGCGTTTCTTTTTTTGCAGTATTACTGAAGTATTAATTAATCGTACCATATCCGAACAATCATTTATATTCAACTTTTGACCTGTTTCTTCGCTATGACGTTAATTTGCTATGGTTTCTGTATTGAAATATCGTTGCATGACTAACAGCGGATTTATTTTTTCAATCTTACGAGAAATATTGAGTTGAATTCGGCGAAGTTGTTTCAGGCTTCATCTAATTTGCTCATTTCTTTGTGAGTTTCCATTTATTGCATGGAATTACCATTTTTATTTGATACATCGATCCATTAATTCATTTGTTTACTTCTTGCTATGGATACTTGCTGTTTTTTTTGTTTTTGACTTTGTTTCTCGATTCCGACAAAATGGTTTTGATCGCGTTATTCCTATTCAACTCTAAGAAGCGTGAGCAAACATATAGGCAATTTATTGCTGAATCTAAAAACGCATACTTCCTCGAGTGTTTGAATTTGTGTGAAAATCATTAAGTTTTAGTTGTAATCATGATCATTTCTTTTTTAAGTTCTTTAAGTAGTTACGTAATCAATCTTATGGCGACACTGTTGCAAAAAATAATGTTTACAGGATTGTTTTAGTGGTATCAAATAGGTGAAGAGCATTATCGGATTGCTCGAATTTTCATCAACCGCAAAATTCGTTGCAAAACATAAAAGTGATCTCATTAAGTAATCAAAGATCTAATCCATCAATTCCGTGTGAACCATTTTGTTGTCAATTTCTTACTATTCAGTTTGTAAGCCGCATTAATGTATGATTGACGTTCTGTTGCTGCAAAGCTTTATCCTGTGCTGTTGTATTGCAATTTCATGCATGCTTTCTTCTTCGGTTGGCTGCATTTGTGCTGGTGTGAATGCATCGAGCTGTGCTACAAAACGATTCTTTCGCATGAAGTCGAGCTGGCAAACGATTATTCATCTGAATATTTCAGCGTAAACAGTTAGAAGAGAACCGCGAAAAGAGTGATTCCACTGATCATGGTCAAGAGTTATTGCCAGATGACGCTGATCAGTTGAACGAAACTCAGGCAAACACATCATCGAAACCGCCCAATATTCCAGTCGGTATTGGTGTGGCCTCAGCTGATGACAGCAACAATCCCAAACTACTGCCAACAATGGCTGGAATTCGTAGTTTGATGGCATCCGACGATAACATCACTACTCGAGCGCATCGCGGTGACATGGATGAACAAGCTGAATCGCAGGGTCACAGTACCGAACGTTTGATGTCGCTGACACCGTGCAGTTGGCCAGAATCTGTAACGTCAACATTCAGTGCAATTGGCGATAGCACCACCGAGATGATGTCAGGCGGATCAATGGGTTCAAGAAGTAGCACGATTCGTAGTGGTGTGGGCGTAGGTGGGGGCGACGGTGGTGCTCATGCAGCATCCGGGGCAGATTGCTGCGGAAGTGATAAGCGAGTGACATTCGGCTGGTCGGAAACACACGAAATAACACCACGTCAAACGCAAGAGATTATATATCCAGTGCCGAATGAAACTAAACAAACGCAGCCAAAAGATCGCCTTGAAGAACGGAATGCATGCAGTCCTAAAAGTGATAAACATAGCGAAAGAATCGAAGAACCTAAACCAGCACCATCACTTAATCCGCCTTCAACAAAACCAGTCGAAATAATCCATCCGATCCGTCTACTTGATCAGCCGGCTAACATTGATAGAACTACTAGTGCTGGAGTTGCCGTCTCGGATAAGCCTCTACGTATAACCACCAGGGAAGTACGTGAGGTAGAAGAACAAGAAGAGAAAATCACAAAAGTTGAACGTAGAAAGGAGACAACGCAGAAGAAACTTCATCAACCACGTCGTATTCCCATCACACCAAACCTGCCACGTTCTCATGTTGTTCACTTGAGATGCAGTTCATGTAACAACCTACTCAGTGACAGCACTCCTTATCACGGTAGTTCATCAACAGCTCGAAACGTTGATCATTTCAGTGAAGATGAGACGTTTATTCGTAAAGAAAAGCAACAACACAGTTATCATCCCACTAAGGCATCGTCATCCAGTTGTGATGATGATCCACCAACAGTTCACGCCACTAGACACCACCGTTTGAATGGTGGTGGTGGTGTGACAACAAAGTCGTACGAATCACTCACAGAACGCTTCTATAAAACGGATGTTCGTACGAAATGCTTCGTGACCAAATCGTTATCACCACAACGTGCAACGATCACGTTCAATTGTGAGACGTTCGATAAACCGCTGGATGAATTCAAACAACGCGCCCGTCAACATAATACTGATCCGAATCGTACGCGTCCTGAACTTATTGAAGCAACGGTACGATCGTATGTATGAAATCAGTTTTGTTCACGAATTTGAATGTTCCTATTGCCGATCTGTTTTTTTGAGAGTATGTTCATTGCAGTTGTCCCAGTTTTCGACTGTGGATAACAATATAGCGTGATTTAATCGGTTGAACATGTTTTTGATATGTTTTGAACATCTATCATTGTTTCTTCTTGAATATCGTCTGTTTTTTGATATTGAACAGATTCGAGATATCTGTTCAATTATTGTATCATAATGCTCTTGTTTATTTTTGATTTTTATTTTGTAATTGAATTTCGTATGTGACGATATTCTCAAAATTTCAAGATTTTACTGCAAAACAGTTGAGCACTTATATGCAGCACTATAATGCGAATTATTAATTAACACCGTTCATTGCTGAACGATTCTTCAATGGATCTGGTCTGTAAATTATTATTGCCTCCCTAAATGAAATATCGATTCCCCGAAATTTTAAACGAATTTACATAATTGATTCAGTCATTGTATGAACTGAATTAATCAATTAATCACTAGGATTCACGTGAGTGGAGGCAAATCATTGAGCAACAACGTTTACCAAATGCGGGTGATTCGAGTAGCAGGAATCGTCTCGACTCCGACTCCAAGTTTCGAGTTGTGCACAGCTCATCTGGATCGCTGAAGGACACTCTTATGAAGTAAGCGTTTTTTTTTTAAATTTTGGATATAATGTTCAGTCGTTGGCCTCATATTGTGTTAATATCTTGTATTGCACAAAAGCCGTAAAGTCGGTAGAAGAATTCCGTTGAATTGAGTGATCAGACCAAGAGAATCGCGTGTAATGTTGCAATTATGACCTGCAACCGAGTCACTGAATATTTGCAGTCATGAAGTTGTTTGTGCTAGAATTTCACCGCTATTCATGAAGTGGTGCTTCAAAATCCTTTAGATATTTTGCGTACCAGGTCACTTTTGATAAACAGTCAGTACAAGCTGATGATTAGTATATTGTTATCATATTTTCGGCGGTATATTTGCTGTCCTCATAATTTCTTCGTTTCAGTTCCTCATCCTGGTCATCGCAGTCGTCACGACCTCATCCGCCGACTGGTATCACAGATGCAACTCGATTGAATAGAGCAGAACTGAATGCTTCTTCCGAATCAAAACTGTCTAAGGCTACAGCTCCAACGTCTATTCTGAGGACAAGCGTTGAGGTTGCTGATTTTTTTGTTCGGCATTGTTATCGCATTTCGGTTCATCGCATTCTAATTTTTATGTCAGCTTCGCAAATGTTACGCAGCCATTTCTTGAGGTGATTTCGTGAACCTGATTCACTTCAGTTTATGGTATCGTTCTGTTTCCGTCGATGAGATTAGAACCATTTGTTAGCTCCTTCATGTTAACACCCTCAAAATTGATTCGTACAATGGGTTTGTTTGGAAATTTCGATTGTTTTAGTCTTGTTATGGCTTTAGTAATGGTGATTTAATAATAGCATGCTTATTGCAGGTACTACATAAGTTCCCAGAGGAGGTACAGTCTCATTCAGCCGACTCTAATGAAACCATGCCAGCAAAATCTTTTAGAAGTAAGCAACATTTGGGATCATTGTTGAAACTATTGCAATACCATTCTATATTAGTTCTATGAAATCCCGTTTGTTTGCTTCCCAAATTTTTTTACAGCTTATCCATTTCATCTCCATTTAGGTACTGCTATTCATAAGCATCAGTCGTTATGTGTTTTACGGGGTCATTTATTTCTTGCATGGTTGATAATTGTTATGGGTCATGATCGCGTTTTTGTGCAATACATCTGAATAGAACTGTTTCCAAAATTTGTTTTATGTATATTTTGTGATATTATAGCCTTTGACGACTGACTGTGAAACTTATTGAATAATATGCGAATAAGGATTGAGAAATTTAACCTGCAAAAAATTTCGATGATTCAAACTGTGGAAATGAGTGAATGGAGTGATAATTCAGGTGGACGAGATGAAAACGTTGCTGAATCGAAATCGAACGAACATGTAGTGGCGGTTAGTGGGAAGAATAAATGCTCGCATTGTGGGAAAGAACTTGGTAAGTTCTGAATTGAACTGTCGCATCTTGCTCTCAACACATATTGCTTGCTTCTTCCCCTTGTTTTCGCTTATCATTTGCTTTCGATTTGCCATTTCATTAGATTGTTTTCGAAGATGTTGCATCGCTATCATGTAGCATACAGTTCACCTAGAACTGTTTTGTAGTAATATATTTGTGAAGTTTTTATCTAGTTCTCTTCAAGAATTACCAGCCTGCGAATTTTTATACTGAGGCAGTTGAAATGGTCTATCCCCTTTGAAAAAGTAACAATTAGTCTCTTTTTTGCGATGTGATCGATCTTGCCAAATATTTACAAAGCCAAATGAAAAAAAATTGGTCCTTTAGTGTGAGGGGAGCCAATTATGCTGATGTAGTTTTGTTATGTTGTGTTCATGCTGAAATAGTTTTGTTTGCTTCTTCCCTTTTCACTTAAAAAAATTTTGGTTCTGACGTGTTTTCCTGAGAGTAAATGTGTATGTTGAGAGTTGCTTCGTTTTAGTTAATCCGTGCCACTGTGAACAACGTCCAGTTTCGTAAGCTTTGCTCATTGCTTATCTAACGCCTTATATCCTATATAGTGGATTATCTATCATATCGTGATTATATAGCACGGATTATATCACCACTGCATGTTTCCTAATCATAAACGCTCAGGCATATCCTACATCATAGTTGCTATCTTTTATCATTGCTTATATCGAATGGCACCTCTCCCCCAAATCAGGTCAGTTCCTTGCTGCTATCCACTTAAACTGCACCTTTTATGTTCCTCATTAATCTCTCCGCAGTGTGATCGTATTGCTCGATGTTTTTCTCGATCAATCAACTTCAACTCATCTTCATGCTCATCGCATCTATTCACGTGTCCTAACCAAAGATTTTGTTAGTTTGGTGATGGTTGCATGTAATATTTCAAAAGTCTGTAATTAATGGAGTTATATTTACGAACTATCGTTGCGTGTTATTATTTCACAACGGCTCGTGTTCTAGTCAAAATTCACCTAAATTTATCAGAATGTTTCCCTATTGAAAGGGTCGCGATTTTAAATGAAGTGAATTTGTTTCATTGAATTTTATCATTTTATTTCTCCGTTTTTTTGAACTATCGCAAAGTCAGTTCGAAAGCATTGTTGATGGGTTGGTGGTGCATGCATGATGAAGTCAATGAATAATTTCGGTTGCCATCGAACAAGAATGCAAAATTTTCAGGGCGTGGTGCAGCGATGATCATCGAATCCCTAGGTTTATTCTATCATTTGACCTGTTTCCGATGTTATGTCTGTAATACGCCACTGGGAAACGGTCGGCAAGGAGCGGATGTGAGGGTCCGTGACTCAAAGCTTCACTGTCAACGTTGTTACAGCAACGATGAAGCCGGACTCAAGTTCAGTCAGGTGTAATTCTTTATCGATACATCGCTACGTCGTTATTTGTTCATCACTTATATTCTCATCTGCAGTCGCTTCCTACGCTCACCAAAAAACAACTTTTTTATATTCACTCACTGCGCCCTATCAGAGCATTAAGAACATGAAAACTCCAATTTTCGGCAATACTGTGAACATTCGATTGATTATATTGTGACGCGATTCCGGACTTCTTCTATATCAATGTTTGCAAACCCTTTTGGATAGCAACCCGTGGCTTTGAAGTGCAGTGAAGAATCCGTTTTGTTTTGTCATTTCAAGTAAGCAACGGTTTTAATCCTTGTGAATATCCCCACTAATCGTTGTTCATTGTTTATACGTTGTGCTGGTAGCTGTTATTCTAATGTCCGAAAGGTACATCTGATCGTGAGAGGAAACAGGGATGAGTGTTCAGTAGGTTCTTTGGTATTAGTTTGCTGAGAAATGCGTTGTGTTTCGTTGGAAGCGATTTTCTACAATTCACTTCAAACAGAGCAAACAATCAAGCAAAATTCACTCTTGTAGGTCATAGATCATGTCCGCAATATTTCTTTCACGTATTAATATTCTACAGTCTAAAGTAAACGTCGAAAATTTGGGTATTTATTTGTAAAAAAATGGTGCCTTACATTTTGCTTGAAGCAATTTGCCATAAATGAACAAACCTTCAGCCCTACTCTCTCGCGTCTTGCCGATGTATTTTTCACACACAGATCGTTAATTTATTTTTGTTCGATAATTTTACATTGGAATTGAAGCGTTAAAATGTGCAGCTCATTACGTTCCATTGAAAAAAATTGTATTATTTGTTCATTTCAATGATTTCTATCATATTATCATACTATAATATGTCATGCTTACTTCTGCTGTTATAATGTAATTGTTGATGCCTTAATCTGGTTTAATGCCTTCGTTCGTTATGGCTGTTCTATTTCAAGTACTGTTCATACTAATAATAGGGGTTCGTTTTTTGTTTCAGATTTGTTCTATGCGCTGTTTTTTGAACGGTTATTTAGAGGACGATACGCTCCCGAATGGCAATGGTACCGATTGGAAGCGTCTCTTCCTCTAAATAATTTAATGCTACGATATTATGCTAACAATTCAGTATGATACCTTTCGGTTAAGTCGAATTTCTCATTGATCGTGGCATTGCATCTTATGAAAGTTAGATAGATAGGTGCTTGCCATGAATTGTTGTGCAGATTTTTTCATTAAAAACATATTTTACACGTTTATTCAGAATATATGATTGCATGGAATTGTGTACATTTCGAATAAAGTTACAACATTTTAATGATGAGTAATGACACTAATCCAATCAAAAATGACCTTTTTTACATGCACATGATCAACGGAATGTGGGTCAGCTTCTTGCGTGCATCACGGAAATGAGATCGTCTTCCGTTTTTGTGTGCTGATTTCTCGGAACATCCACCAGAAAATTTTCCAGCAGTGCAAACGTATACAATTAGGAGTCGATACTCACAATCAGTCGGAAACAGAGAAGCGGTGCTCTGATAATAATCACTTCGGGAGACGAGGAGTACCATTGAAAAGAACATCTCTCTAATACGACTTTCCTGTCTCTAATAAGGCTGACCAGCCACTGTTGCGGAGGACCAATGTAGAAATATGTGTGTTTATATTTATGAAACATTTTTATAAGGATTTTCGAAAACAAATTGTCAACCAAAACTGAGAAATGGTTTTTATTTGCGTGATCTACGCAATAACCAATAACTATGATTGTGCTATTCATGTGAAACGCAAAAATTCTTATTGGGCAGTGTAAATTTTTTCTTAAGTACGCAAATGACACTCATTTAAGAGAAGTTAACCGTGTGAAGAGAAGTTAACATAAGGATGGCACTGATTGCTTAATGTTGTGGAATGCACATGTAGTTGTCATGATATAACAGTTGAATCAGAATCAAAACTTAATCTCATTTTCGCAAGGATTGTTTGCATTAGCAGTGTTGCTTTATTTGATAACAATTACGAATGTACAACAGAATGAGTGAAGTAATGATTCTGAAGCATGAATCGATGGCTGATCACCATTTGAACATACGAACAATATTGTTGTATGGCCATCTGCGAATGAAGTATTTACGTGTTTCGTTGAATACCCACAGACACACGCCTGCGCCTAATGAAAAGAACCATGCCTGAAATATTGCGGTTTTCATGCAGATCTCTTAATCTACATAAAATAGGGCCGATTGAAAGGCTGGCATCTGATCTAGGTAGGGTCACTGAAGGCAAGGTTCCGACAAAAAAAGCGTTGCAGTTTGGGCACTCTGATGAGATCTGGGATTGAACTGTGACACTTCAGAGTTACTAGGAACATTGAAGTTGTAGATCTTTTACCTTATACGGAGGAGGGCTAGCGCCCATAATGTAGTTTACTCCAGGTGTGTAAATGAAAATGACAACGAGAAGTATTTCGATGATCACTGCATAAACCGTCACCTTAAAAAGTAAAATTAATTCGATGATTAAATACGACTTTGTACGGAGGTAACAAATGGTCTCTTTCAGTGCTACATTAACTTAGTTTTCCCTCTTGCACTCCATCACGGTGTTGTATGAGATGATCATTTATGTGCTCAAATTTTTGCGCAACGACGAAATCAAGGTGTTTTAGTGACATCAGCGGAGAATGTAAAAGTGCATATTTGGAGAATGCACTTTTGACCAATGATTGATGTATTCGGTGTGGCAGTGCTCTTTAATCACTGAATGAATATGAAGAGAGACTTTTTTCATACCTTTCGTTAAAAAATAAATTGATAGCCGTACAAAATGAAAACCTAAATGGAAAGTGAGAAAATAGATGAGATGTGGTGGAAAAACTAGCTGACGTTGCGGCCATTTTAAAAGAACACTGACGAACTCGAATTCATGATTTAGAAATGTAATACCCTCTATTGGGCTTTAACAACAATCACCATGTCAAAACAAGGAGAAGCAATATACTAATGTAAGATTTTTCGTACACTACTACTGCAGTCGTTTCTTTCAGCAAACTAGCACACTATAATGTAGGATTATGGGAGCTCATTAAGTGAAGCACTCTATGAACAATGGACTTTGAGGTAACATGAGAACTGAGTGTACATACCACATTGTTAGCACCGTGTCGGAAAAAGGACGTTCTTCGAGTAGTACACATCCAAACATGGAATGCCTGAAATGCTTCTGGACCTATCAAGAGTTCTTCAGTTTCACGGAAAGGCATTTAATCGTCATAAAGATTCGGAACACAGTGTTCATTCACTGTACGAGCTGGTAGCTGAAACGAACCTGTGACACAACTAGAGTCAAATAATATGCCGCAGCAGCTTGATTGCGAATGTTGACCTGAAGGTGTTCATCGTAAACGTTACCGTTGCTAGTGAAATTACCAACAGGATTATATCGGAAATATTTTGATGCACTGAAGAAGAGATCTTTGAACGATATACCATTATATCTGAAACATCAACGTCATCATGCGTCATCTGAATTACCTCACTCAGTTCGATAATCCAATATCACCAGTTTCGCTAGTCACAATGCAGTCCCAGTTCATTTCACGTTTGCTTACGTACACTTTATAAG
Source organism: Anisakis pegreffii (assembly GCA_035041965.1). Classification (NCBI taxonomy): domain Eukaryota; kingdom Metazoa; phylum Nematoda; class Chromadorea; order Rhabditida; family Anisakidae; genus Anisakis; species Anisakis pegreffii. The sequence goes on along the minus strand of JAPYMA010000835.1, from coordinate 59,666 downwards.
AAAATATTGCTGAAAGCAATTGTTTTTCACGAATGGGACCAGAGAATTCATCTGTGAAATATTATTACACAACAGTGATGTGGACGTTTCGGATCGTTCGATGATCAGAATGGGTGAAGGCGAAACCAGAAAACAGAATAAGATTGAAGAAGGGTTGTTGAAATACTAGGAAACTTACGCATAAACGTAAACGTAAGCAGCAGTTGACCAGCCAATAATGATGCCAGCGGCGAGAATGTATGAGTAGGCCAGGAGTGCGAAACTGACCAATCGAGTGGTGTTCTTTCGAGGCGGTTTGCTCATAATATCCCTCTCTGAATTCTCGTATGCAAGCGAAATAGCTGGTGTTATTTCAGTACCCAGATCGATACTCAAAATCTGCAAATTTGACCACCTGAGCGCCACTCACAATTGACATCCGTCCTGGATTCATGACGATCACTCATGAAATATTTCCAAATCATCGTATGGTATAAATTAAATATAAGGACAGCATCAAAGAACGTGAAAATGTCCAAACTCCTCACCTGTAACGATGTAATAGCCATAGGGATACCGAGAAGGAAGTTGAACACGATTGGAACAACTTCTGGAATAGTGTGTGTGAGTGTATATGCGATTGTCTTGCGAAGATTGTCGAACAAAAGGCGACCCTCCTCGATTCCTTTCACGATCGACGCGAAATTATCATCCATCAAAATCACATCAGCTGCTTGTTTGGCCACATCGCTACCTGTGATAAATCTATCAAATCTATTCAGCACCATGCACTTCTCAATAACGCATCAAACTTAAGCACTGATTCATTTCACGAATCACATTCATCAAGCAATTCAGCATCGCGATTCGCATTTTATATGAGTTAACAAGTTGATGAATTGCGATGATCCTACCAGTAACGCCCATCGCAACTCCAATGTTGGCTTTCTTCAGCGCTGGAGCATCGTTGACACCATCACCGGTCACGCAAACCACCTCTCCCCTCTCCTGGCACTTTTCAACGATCAGCAATTTCTGCTCTGGCGTTGTTCTGAATAAAGTGCTCGAAAGTGAATACGATTCGCTATAAACATGCTTGCCACTTGTTCATCTCGGTAACTACTACCACTGAGAGTTGTCAACTTTAGTAGACTACCATTTATCACACGAAAATTGTTGCTTTCACACTGTCAACTTTATGACAAATGAATTTGTGATAAAATATCCGTGCTAGCTGTCAAATATGCCAGAATTACGTGAAACATGAATGCACCTAGCGAAAACGATATAGCTATGAGCGAGTAGTTCATCCCAGTCGCCGTCACTCATCGACGGTAACATTTTACCGTGAACCGTCGCCCATTCTTTGTCAGTCTCTTCTTCGATCTCTTCGACCGGTACATTCACGGTCACTCGTCGGCGACTTTTCACGTCAACCACCTGAATTATCGGTTCGTCTTTGGTCAATACATTTCACTGAACGAATATCTGAAACGCTGCAATGAAATCTGACTCTCCGAAGAGCGTTTTAAGAAGTTTGTTCGTTATTTTTTTCAGATATCAGATTGAAAGCAGTCCAAAACATCGAACTTATTGCTTGCCTGTTCTTGATGACCAATGAGTCCGATTTCGCGAGCAATCGCAGTGGCTGTTGATGGATGATCACCTGAACAAACGGATACTGTTAAGGAAACATTTAATATGTTTGAGAATATCACTTAATCTGTGCAGACCACAGATTTGTCCAGCCCGAGTAACTGCTGTTAAATAAGTAAAAAAACAGCAACTGATTCAATTCACAAGAAGTGATCGTATTTCTTCTCCATAAGCATTTGGAAATGTATACCTACCTGTTACCATAAACACCTTAATACCAGCGTGTTTGCACTGTGCGATTGCATTTGCTGTGTCCGGTCTGAAACAGTCTTCGTGTATAGCAATTATTTCTTAGACTTGGATCTATCCGCCCTCTATAGTCGTTGGATATGAACAACAAACCTTGGCGGATCCATGATTGCAGCGATACCAATGAATGTGAGTTCTTCAAATGGAAAGTTTCCCTCCTCGACACTGAATTTCGAATCTGAAGCTGCCCGAAATTCTTTTTGTGCGAATCCGATCACTCGACGACCGTTGTTGCCGTAATGATCGTATGCATCCTAAATCAGCGAACCTATCTTTCATCCAAAAATTCATCAATAATTGTCAAATCGCGACGGAAAAGCAAATTGAATTAGTCAGATATCTTCTTCTGCGTGCAATCAGCATGAGAATAACTCGTGGTTTTTAGGAGAAATGGAGTATTTTGAAATCGAGAGTTACTGTGCAGTAAATTGTGCTAATTCTCGAACTGATCAAGTTGTCGCATTGTTGTACTATGTAAGGGGATGTCATGCAAGAAGTATGTGTGGAAATTTTGAGTTCGCTTGGTGTGCATTGAATGAATTTTCCAACTTGAAATTCCATTTGAATTTCATCATCAATCGGGATCGCAGCGTCTTGCATAGCGATTTGTGAGCACTTCGTTATGACCACTTCAGGCGCGCCCTCAAACATGAAACAATAATATTGAAATGATAACTGATTGAATATGGCATGAGCTGAATAAAACAGCAGCAATATAATGAACGGTCGTATTAGTGTTTGCGTAGAAAATTTGTTAGAAGACACAACTAAGTCAGAGACAAGAAACCAACTTTAAGCATGATCGTATATTTGGTTTGACCGTCTTCCTCCATAACACGGCCACTCTCACGAACAATCATCAAATGCCATTTACGCAGTGAATTGAATGGTACCTCATAAACGATCTATAATTTGAATCATCAACTGATCTTTTATCATACCGTTGAAGAATACAAAACTCCTTCACTCACTGGAAAATCCATTCACACTGATCATTTGGGAATTGATGAGCAGTCATTTTCATTCGCACTGAATAGAGTGGTCAAACTGGGTTTATAAATCATTCCTGGAGATTAGAAAACGAAGTAAATGAAACGGCTAATATTTCTTCAGTGAATGTATTACGGCTAAATTCGCTTTCATGAAATTTTTGAAAATTGATGCTGTAATCATATGAAGAGAGTGATGGAAATAGCGACGTGATCAAAAATTAAACGATACATTAACATATTAATCGTAAGATCAATAATGCTCACGTGGTATTTGCCTCGGAGCCATGAAACATTAGCCACTTTGTCCGCATATCGTAACATGGCCACCTCCGAGGGCATTCCAGTAATCCGATGTTCTCCAGCGAGTTTCATTGATGTAACCGACATTTGATTGGTAAACTTCGGTCGTTTTGTGAAAGTATTCCCTGATTCTGGATCACTAAATTTCTGATTGTGACGGATGAATATCCGATCAAGAAAACATTACCACGATTACAAATGAATATAGCGGCTCGTGAAAATTCTGAAGCACCTTTCACTCGAGCAAATACTTCTTAACCAGATATGAAACGGAGTGATCAGTCCTATATCCAGTAAAACGTAATACGTATTTGTAAACAAGAACTCACGTGATCGTACCGGCTCTGGGTCGTCCACTCGGATGCCACAGGAGACTATCTTGATTATTTCGTAATCGACTCACCATTGAAAGTTGTTCACCTGCACAGAAACATTCAAAGCAAGATGAAAGAGCATGAGAAGAACGCAATATAATGCTTGCTAATTGCTGCATTTATCGATTAGGCTCATTCAAAGAAACGTTTCGTACTTGATCCAGTTTTTTTCTTGAGCCAAACACTTGAACCGGTATTTTATTTTATTCCAAGTGAATCACACATAGTCTACCCTAGCTGCTCCTATTTTTCCTGCCCCATTTAATTGTGTTTGCAAATGTCTCACAATCACTGAACTTGCTTTCTATGGGATGACCAGTCGAGGAATAACATTTTCACTGGGTGAAAGTTGATTGTTCGCCACTTCAAATGTTTTACTTTTTACAGAGGCTGCTGAGAAGATAACAAGAATATTCATATATAAGATCATAGCACTAACGGCCAACATTCGTCAATCCAGTCACTTCAATTTGCGCCTTGTTGCAAATACTCATTAGTGTGATCAGATCGGGGATTGGTTTATCGTAGATGTCGAGAGTCATTGGTAATGGCTGATTGCGCGTCTGGAGAGTATGGAGGGTTTTGTGCTTCACTTCAGGCAGACCTGAATTTATTTCAAAATTGTAAGCATTTATATTCACTTATGAACCCAAATTATAGAAATGACAGCGTAATCACTTAGTTTCTCCGTTTATTTATTGGTTTCAAACAACTGAAGTGAAAAATGAACAGCAGATTCATGAATGAGCATATTGTTGTCTTGTTAAATCACCAATAGTGCTTAATGAATATTAATGACTGCAATATATTGAATACCGCTAACGTATCTGAGTCCCACCCAAACATCCGTAACAGTCATATTATTCGTAGTCAAAGTGCCAGTTTTATCCGAAGCAATCACCGTAGCTGCACCGAACGCATCAACCACATCCAATTTCTTCATGTAAACGTTCTTTTTGGCCATACGACGTGCGATTATGGTCAACTCGGATGTTACTGTTGCCGGAAGACCTGAAGATTTCGATGGGAAACTAAATCTACATCAACGATGAGTCGAATGAAAATTGCGCCTAGAAATAAATTCTGATTGATCGAGTGAACGGAGTTATGACAGCACCAGGCTTGGACGGATCTTTGAGTTGCGCAAATCACTGAACGATTTGACGATCAAATTTTGAGGAGAATAAATTGTATGTGAACAATACCCTGTGGAACGTTAGCGATGATGACGACCAAAAATCCGGAAGTGAACAGTCCGAGAATGTCGTTGAATCCGGTCATTAAACATCCAATCAAAAAGATTACCGCACCCATTGTGAGTGCTGAGATGAAGACGAATTTGACGAAGCGATTTATTTCGATTTCCAATGAGGATTTCTGTTGTGTTTGATTCGTGGTCAACGAGGCGATTTGACCAAGAATCTGTCAAAATAATCTAATTATCATTTACTCAGGTGATAATTTATTGGTATAACCTTATCAACGTTGTTATTTTGATGGGAAGATACAGAATTAAGAAAGAAACACAATTTCCGCAGTTGATATGTTCGTTCGATTTGTTGATGCGTTCGACGGAATGAATGTACTGACGGATGAAATGAGCACAAAATGAGTCTAAACTGACCGTGTTTTGGCCAGTTCGAATCGCGATACCGACCCCCTCCCCGTCCACACAAAACGATCCATTAAACGCGACATTCGCTGATTCAAACACATCAATGTGTTCAGCAACTGGCTCACTTTGGAAATCGATCGGTTCTGCTTCACCAGTTATTGACGATGCTTCCAGTTTCAAATTGGAGCAATGCTGCAATTTTATTTACACATTACTTCTATCATCACATCAGACTATTTTACGCTCTTGTCCTAACATCAGCATTCGAGTGGTTTACTATCACTGTAGCAAAATTATTCCTATCATTACTACGACTATCATTATCATCATTCCTATGAATACAGATTCATCTTTATTTGCGTTATCACTAAAATGATCGCCTTCAATCGTTATCAGAATATGCTTTGCTATCTTTATCAGCGAACGAGCAAGCGTTCCGAGAGCGGAACGAAATGAACGGCTTTTCAGCAGTGTGCAAACAACTCGAACGTATCGCTTCTTCACGCTCACAATCAGTATACCACTTACAACATTTCGTAAAACTTGTTAGCAACAAGTATGACCTAACTTCCGCTACAGTAACCAATCGTTGCTGATAGCGTTACAATAACATTTCTCCCACAGAAAATCAATGAACAATCTATTCAGTGATCATGAAGAATTCTCACTTTATTCATACGTGTTTGTTTATAAAAACGCATCTTTTTTGGCTGCTATTCGTTGAAAATTTGTGTCTTCCGAATTCAGAGTTCATCAATTTTAAGAATTTGTTGACGTTGGACTATTTAAATTTTCAACTCTTTCTGATCAGAAACTATTTGTTTGATTGGGACGCAAAGAAACTCATGCGTGTGATATAGATCAATTTATGGTGCTGAAATCAACACAAGCAGATGAGGAAAGCTCTCATAAGTGCATAAGAAATGCAGCGATTGTGTGACCACGTCGGTACTGTACCCTCATACAAATTTCCCCAATAATAGCATCGTATTTCACCGAAGATTTTGAACTGATGCGGAATCGAACGTATGCCTTCTGAGCTCATTTATTCCTAAACGCGCAATGCGACTAAATCACTAAACCGGCTCATTGTACGATCATATCAAATCTATTTCCGTTCTCCCAACGTAACCAAATCCCTTCGCTCATCAGCCCATCATTCATATACGCCGGATTTTCGCACTTGCCACGACAGACCAGTTTAGACTTTGCTCATCAGTTTATACAGTGAATATTCGCTCGAAGAGAACAACGTTATCGACTGCTAATAAATCGTTACCGTTATCGACTGCTAATCAATAAAGATATTGATAATACGTTTCCTGTTCACAATAAATGATCTCACAGTGCTGGGTAATGGCTTATTAAAAGGTAAGACGGATCAATTCAGAAATGCTTATTGAAAATGACGAAAAGCAACTCACAATGATGCGTACGTCTGCAGGCACTCTCGAACCACACTTAACAATCACGATGTCACCAACCACAATCTTTTCTGTATCAATGACAATTTGTTGACTATCACGAACCACATTGCACTTCGTTGGAAGTAAATTCGTAAATGCTTTCACGACCTGAAATAGACAGGTATTGTACCCGGAATCAGTGCTCTGCAAACACTTTCAATTGAAGCTGACGGTAAACAATAGTTGCTTGAGGAATTGCATTACAACTCGTCCAATTCTTTGACTGAATATGGTAAACATTTCTTCCAAATAACGCAAGCGTGAAGTAATTGCTCAGAACTTCCATATATTGATCTACCCAGTCATACAGTTCTCTGAGCAATATTAAATTTCCGTTAGAGAATATCATTCATAGAAGCATTATCAAAACACACATCATCTCCGATTATGCAACTAATCTTGATAATTGTTGATAATCAGCTTCAGTTGATTTCAAATTCCGCCCGTTTTATTTTGACAGCGGATGAAAATCTTCGTGCCTATCAATCATGAACCAAAGTAACTGTACAGTATAGCAATATTTCATGAACTTATGCACATAAATTACGCAATCATGAGTGTGTGGATAAGTGCTTGCCAAATCGTTGAGCCTCATGTCCCCTTTTGGCTGCACGATAGGCTGCCGTTCCCCTCTCATTAACCCTGTTTGATGATATTCAGTCTTCTTTCCGAGCACCCTAAGCGATATGTCATAAGCATAATATAGAACTGATTCATTGGACAAGCTTGCTGTGAGCAATTTGTCGGTGGTATCAGACCAGTTGTTCTTCGTGATCGAAAAAACATTGTGAAACCATTAATGAACAACGGCAGATGATAGTTTAAAAACCCGATCAACATTGATTCGTCAACCTCCTCTATTTTCCCTACTCATATCCTCACATATCCTTCCATTTCCCTTCTGACATCGAGACAAATCAGTGGCTATTGCTAAAAAAGCAGAGGTTGTTGGGGTGAGTCACAACAAAAATGCAGCTGAAATATTGTTGAAGAACGCAATATTGGAATGTTTACATTGATGGCCTTTTTCTCTTCGAAGAACGTCACAACGCACATAATGATCACAATCAAGATCAGCACAATCGCCACATAAAGATTGATAACCACTCTGAAAGATCATTTTCATGAAGCACACAGCGGAAAGCACTTTCAATTCAATGAAAAACTTCCTTTAATGTTGACTTTAATGTTGGCCTCGATTAATCTTGTACCTTTGCCCTCTCTCAATGTTTGCCTTCCCAAAGAGGTCATAAGAATCCTTCGAAGATGGAAAGAGATTTTCACTGATTGTAAGAGATTCAATGCAAAATCACCTATTAAACTGTTTTGGTGTGGAAGGTACGCTACAAGTTGCGTTGTTTTTCTGGTTGATTATTCGTTGCATACAGATGAAAATGGTTTCAATTAGTTCATTATTGAAAAACTCACGTTCGGTCGAGGAAGAATGTGACCATACTGAGGATTGCAGCACCTATGAGAAGTATCCAGAAAAGATTCACGAATTGCCTCAAGAAAAGTTTCAGATTACTGATTTCAGCGGGTGGCGCAAGCGCATTCGGACCATCTTTCTACAAGACTCAGCAATTGAACTGTTGTAATACTGATCATATATTCAATGAAAACATATATTCTTTTCAAGAAGAAAAATGAGCACGTAAGCAATTCATAGTTCTCCTCTGGTTCAACATTTGAGAGGTGATTTTTGCTGTGTAATAAACCTTGTGAAGATAAATTATTTCCGACTCTTCTACCCAATTTACTAGTGCCAAAATTTCCACTGTCACAAGACAGCAGCTAAAGATGGCAAGTACAAACTTCAAGACGCTGCTCGGCCTCTTGACCTGCGAGGCCTTTACTCGAAGATGGACTTTCAACGTTGATTCGGGAGGATCGATAGAGTTCTGCTAGCTCCGCAATTGTCAGTCTGTGTTCTTTGAATGTGCTGAAACTTGCAGCTGACATGTTGGCTGTGAACGATTTGGTGCACTATCATAAATTTTTCGCATAAGTTTACCGAAATCTGTGTTAATATTGTTGTCCTGAGTTCTCTTTCCCATCAAATATTGTTCGCAAGAAAAGAGCATATCATTTTCTCGGATATTTCACGCAGGAAAATACGAGAATTTAGCAAAAAAGCATGAGTACCGGAAATGAGTTGACAATCAAAACCCTCTGAAGGTTGCTTTATTGACCGTTGGCATTAATGTGCCTCGTTGAATGGAAACGAAATACGACGTCAAAGCAGATGAACGTCAGCCATGTTTTTTTCATGAATGCATGCATTTCGCTAGGAGTGGAAAAATATTGAGATTTGAAACATTACTTGCTCAAATTACGGCTGGATTCTTGATTTCGTGTCATGCCTGTTCCAACACCGTTCTGTGCATCCTTTCCAAGTGCTTTTCTTGCCAGCCATTTCGCTAAGCCTATCGTAAAGATTATCTCTTTCTCTTATTCAAATCATGTAATCTCGGTTGAACGTGAAATATCTTTTGGCGATCACCTGCTTTTTGCGGTTGAATGTTTCAAAGTTAGCAACTGAATACCGCAAAATGTTACATCTCGATGACCTCTACGAAAAACAGTATATTTTCAACCGGATATGAAATGGAATGGAATGGAACTGAATAAAATTCCAATATCAGTCATTTGTGACAAGACGGGAGTATTCTTGATATTCAAATTGCTACGCAGAGTAGTTAAGAAAGATTCCAACGTGACGCTAGAAAAACATTAGCTCGTTGTCGCCAGTGTTGAGGAATGTTTCAAAATATGCGACTGCTAAAAGCAGCGGTGAGAAACAGGGGAATGCTTATGCGGGCCGCGAACAATAGAACAAATGTGGATGATAAACGCACAGTATACGGTACTTTACGACGTGTCAGCACTTCAGATCATTGTTTTGCCGTACTTATTATTTCAGGTCAACTAGCGAGGATTTCGATTCAAAAAAAGAGAAATTATTTGGTGAAGGAGTGATCGTATTTGAAGCAGAAACTAACAGACGATTCAAAAGAAATGTATTGAAGAGGGTAGTGTAAATGAACTCACCTGGCATAATACCGATCCAAGTAACGACCGATTGCGAGTAGTGATAGGGCGATGATGGTGGTGATATGCTTTTCTGCTGGGTTGGGGAAAGAAGATGTTGTTGAGAATGATAAGGGTGAACGATTAGTGGTGTTGATCAGTTGATTGGTTCGTTTGTTCACGTTTCGCAATCGTGTTTCTGGTTGGATGTGTTTTGATGGTGTGATGAACATGAAGAAATACGAGTAGCATCTACAGTGTTGATGTGAGCCGGTATGGAGTATTCGAAGCGTTTCTAATTGATGATAAATCGTAATTTTCATTTCTTTACTTCACTCCATCATTCTATTAATACTCCAATATTGTCACATTCAGTTATCATTCCGTTCCATTTCGTTTCTATTATTTCATTGACGAATACCAAAACTCATCCGACTGAACTCATCACATCATTCAGTTTTCATCACTTCCATTCAACAACAACACCAACTGACAAACTAAAGTCACACATCACTCAAGTGGTCACAATTTTTGTGCTCTTTACGTCATCTCATTCGAACCTGCAACCACTAAAGATGAGAATCAAGAAATCGATCCAGTGCTAAGATGTTCACTGCATATCGTTTCCCAGTTATATCGAATGAACCTTTTCTCTGTGCTCAATGAAGCATTTCGGAAACAAACTTCGTGAAAAACATTTATCAACAATGATTCAATATCCTCTAACATTCTCTAGTCCCACCGCCTGACATTCTCAAATCCCTTTCATGTGGGAAGTTTCTCGCCGTTGAAAATCACTGATGAAAATGAACTTATTTGATTACACAACAATAGTTTATTCCTTTCTTTGTGTGTGTGTGAGAGAGAGATGTCCCGAGTGGAAAAAAAATGAGTTAATGACATTCGCAATTAAAGAGGCCTGCGGAAATCTAATTGAGTTCGCTCATGACATCGTTCCATTTTCGGTTCAGAACTACTTTCACATTGCTGAACTCCAGACTCTTTTTGTTCCTTGCAAGGTTCTACGTACAAAATTGATGGATTTTTTTAATGCTAATTGATATAAATCTGTTCTCCACTGTTTCATAGTCAATTTCAAAAAAATCAGTCGATCATTTGATATTGCAATGATCAACGGTTTAAGATCACATGCGTTAGTGGGAGAAGGACGGGAGAAAACTCCATCCTAACAAGGAGAATTCAACAAGGAACAAACTGACGGGGTTAGCAAAAATACAGTATCTGTTTTCTGTCAGGTTAGAAATACATCTTCTAATGGCATTCAGTTTGTTCCAGTATGATGAAACTCCCCTGAGGATGATTTGAGGATGTCAGGGACAAATGAGAACGTCGGCGAATCGTTTTTGATTCCTTTTTTTTCATAACTCTTCTACGCTTGCCTAGTATCTCTCTCCGAATGCTTATTTCGTCACAAAGAAGCGATTCATTTCTTTGATATCGCTGGATAATTTTTTCTCACTAACTTCTTCATCAGCGGATCGGTTTCTTCGTTTTCTTTCGATATCTTGTTAAGATATGGCAGACTGTTAGAGGAGGAGAGTGGTCATGCAGATTTTTACAGGCAGGAAAGTGCAGTCTAGCAACGGCTAAAAGGGAGCACAGAGCGCAAGAATGTGATAGCCACTGCATTAGGTCGACTGAGTGATAGTTAACGAACGAACGAAGTTGTTCCGTAATCAGTGATCTTTTTCAATGACAATAAGCAGAAAACTGACGAACAAACTGGAAACCATGAAAGTATTTCCCAATTGCGGCTCTTTGTATTTGCTTTACTGTTGATAACGAATATGAGTGCTATTTTTAGACTGAAAACATCGGAAATTCGATATTAGAAACATTTTCAATTGCACTATTAGCTGACTGTATTGAGAATATTTGCAATTAATTGCTTATGCAGCAGCAATTGCTGTTTTATCAGTGAAACTCTTCTGAATGATCAACACTGATAAGTGGAAATATATACAAACATTAGCATTTAAATGTACACGTATTTGAATAGTAATGCATTATGAGCAGTGATGAATTGCGCAGTTATGAAACGAGCATCTGTAGATGAGTATTCAAGGCATTTGGTTACTGCGATATCGGTCAGCAACTGCAACACCAGCTCATGATCATATTCTACTAGAAGTACCGAGGAGGAGCAATCGAAATACCGCTTCAGGTATTGTTTTTGAGCTGAACTTGTGAACAAATACGAAGATTCACGCCCATGAAATACATTTCTCAGGAAACAGGACTATCAGCTCAGAACTCAGTAACTCTGCGTAAACTTATAAGGGCTCGCAAAGATCCGATTGATTCGTTTTCTCGCTAATCCTTCGGATATTTTATGCAGATGATTCAGCGAAAACTTTCGTCATATTCGATAACGACCTCTGAAATCACGATCTGATCTATCAAAACTCGCACTTTTTTCGTCATACTAGGACAAAATACCTCAGTGCAGATTAGTATTTGCAGGGAATCCGAGGATCCTGATGTTTGAATCTCGATTCGATTCCGAAGGGGTTTTGACTGGGCAAACCATTACGTAATGGTGCCACCTTGGCTTTCGTTTTTTGCAGAATGCAATGAACAACAGTTTCGTAACGTCATTACTCTCGCTCCATCTTCTGCCACTGCCGTTCTTTGGTCTCCCATTTGTGATCGTCTCTCGATTCCGGGGTTAAAGTCCCATCTCAAAATGTAATTTTAATCTCGGCATCTAAAAGTACTCGGGATTTTGGAAACTGTAGTCTAAATGCAAATAAACTATTTTTTGGAAACTGCTCATTTGCAGATAATTTCATTTTCTGCCCAACAATCCCGTTTCACTATTGCAACTTTTGAAACAAGCGAACGCTGACAATGAAAGTGGAAGGAGAACAAAGCAAAATTAATGCATACATGATGAATATTGGAATGAGCCATCGGCAAATTTTCACTGTTTTGAATTCTTACGCTATTGAGTGGTTTGATTGTATGCTCGTTGGTAACGTGCGCTTCGAGGAAGCTCTTATTCGATGAATTGCATCAGTTCCACTGAATGAACCAAAACACCTGCTGACTCACATGTAAGTGCTACGGTCTAGAAGTAATCATAATGCAAATTCAAAATTCGATGCTGATAAGATTTTCAACAACAATGAAAGTGTGAGGAAAAGTGCTAGATGGGAACGCTGGTTCTTGCGCTGTGACACATTGGTAGGTCGCAGCTAACGTTTCAACACTGAACAAATCGAGTCTATTCCGGTGCAGAATAATGTTTCCAGGGTTATTTTTATTTAGTTTGTCTTCTTTTAGACATATCAACTGCTCAAACTGAATTTTTGAACGGTTCACCATGATTGCATTGCGCATATTTTTGTGCATTTTTTTACCGGTTAGTCGTGTTTTGTTCATATGTAGTAATTCGCAACAGTCTTCGGAGTTTCAAGCTTTTGGTCCATCTGATCATGAATCAGAACTGTTTAATCAGTCATGAATCATTATGTTGATGTGATAAAACGAAATCAGGAATTCGCAACGCATCAGAGAATTGCGCTCTCCAAAATTTCATTTCGGAGATCAACAAGAAACTCTCAAAATGAAGGGAGCAGGCAAGGGTTGAATTGAAATTACAACAGTTGAGAGTAACTCTTTCGCATGTGGGCCCTACTTGCTTACAAAAGGCAACGTTGGATACAAACTCATATGTATTCTTTCGTTGGCACCAAGAACATGAAAAGCTTACACTGACATGGCTGTTGTCGTGTTGAATAAAAGAGAAAGAACTAACTCAGAATCACAACGACTTTAAGCACAAATGCTTTCAGCCGGTCGCGATATACTTTCAATACTTGCAATGCAACGTTCATGTGGTCATGAATCTTTTCTTGTGGATGTTCGTGATACCCGCATGCGTACATGCTTTGTGGTTTTGTTTCATTCGCGAAGACCCTCGATTTGCAAGTATCAGAATCCATATCTTTTGAAGCAATCAATCATCTACCCGATTGTATTGTCATCCGTCAACCCACCTACTGCAACTGTAATGTCCAACTAACTGCTTCATTCTGTGATTGCTCTCTACCTTTATTGTACTGTTGTAATCGCCAAACGTCCCTCATACATAAAGAAATCTGACTCGCAAAAGAGTCGACGAAAATTCCAAATGGCTACACCATTCACAGAATGACTTGTTGTTGATCTTATAGAAGGCGTGAGACTCCATCGTGATATTTACATTGTTTTTGATTTTTTATGCAAGGTCATCTCTAACCTTCATCGTTGTTGATCATTTTTCACTGCCTTAGCAATTATTTCCCTCTTTCCCTCTTCATTTGCACATCAATAAATTTCACTTTCTATACACTTAAATCAATCGACTCTACTTTATGAGAATTACAAAATGCTGTTGCACTAGATAAGAATCATCCGAATACATTATCCCTGATGGGTTCTATCGATTTTATGAAGGATATTAACGTAAGTTTTGCAAACTGAACGCAGCAGCAGTATGATGCTGATATGCCACCTCCGAGGGTTGAGGAGTTCCCAATGTCAGTAACAAGGTAAAACATTGGTTTACGGCGGCAAATCGTGCTGAAGTCCGGTCATAATCGAAATTGCTGGTAAACTGAAGCAAGTTTTTCCATTTTAATCATCGTAAAATAGATTGATTTGTTCCGATCAATACATTATTTTCCACTTTCAGTTTCTACCGACAGCACAAAAAATCAACAATCTCACTGATCTAGTGTTCTCACAGTTCATAGTTTAGTAGAGAAGTGAGAGTATGATATTTAATCAGTATCAGAATTGCTTGCTATGGCAAAGTCCAAAACAGTGCTTCGAAAAGGCGTCGTACAGCCAGCCTTCAGCATCTTTGGGAATGCGACATTAGAACATAGCTATATAATTTGCTAGCGCCGTTTCTTATCGAGAACCGTTCTGATGAAACCTAGTTGCTAACCACTTGCAGTCCCCTGATGATTTTGTCAAAAAGTATGACAAAAAGTTTCACAATTTTAGTCAGAAACGTTTGTAAATCGAAGCAATCTGTTAACGAAAATTTTGGTCTCAGCTCCAGCTGACTTATAAAATCGAGTCCTTCACGAATCGAGAATTCGTGCTTCGCAAAAATAATGGTTGCAGCGATGTGAGAAAGATGTTTCAACCATCCTCATAGATAACGGTCAATAAAGTCAATCTTTGATGATGGCAGATCACCGGTCGTTTCGTGCGCCCTAAGATGGAAACTTTCATTTGGATGATATCCTGAATTTTGGAAATTTTGCACTTATTGTGAGTCGTCTCACTGCATCCGTGTATCCTCACCAAAAGAAAGAATACTTTGAAAACACATCAGTGTGAGTTAATATCATTGCCACGATGGCATTTTCCTGTTTGCATTCCTCGAAACAGTCGACTTTCAATACCGTATTCGCTCATGAAAGGGATTGCAGGCACCAGAAGAGCTCAACGAGCTACATTTCGAGCGTTTGAGCTGAGATAATGAATAGGAAGTAATTTAGCAGGTTGACTGAAATGTTTTAATAATTCTAGAGCTAACAAATAATGACGTATTTGAACGTCATAATGGTATAATAATTATATTGCTAACAAATAACGAATAATGAAATGAGAAGACATGTCAGCGCTAAAATAACTGATGAAATGCAAGATAAAATGAAACTGAAATAGTTGATCGCTGAATGATTTATTTACTTTGTTCGCAAAACCGGATTGCGAGCACTCTTTCAGCGAAATAAACAAAGTGCTCTTCATCGAATTATGATGTATGAATTTTATTGGATACAATAAACATTCAACAACATCTCCTGTTGCTGCAAAATGAAAAAAGAATCACATGAGAGTGCCTTAATGCATTTCCTGACGTCTTCCTTGACAATCAAGTATTCCAACGCAATAATTCAATTCTTCCTAGGATTTGTCTCACAACGACGATGCACTTCATCGGACGTTGAGGACAATATGATGTGTGGTGATATGATCCGCTCTGAATCATGTCATGCAATATTATTCCGTTTTGTCCAGAACAACAACTTTTGATGCCTTCAATTCCACACACAATGTGTAGTTGCCACTAGTATTCGTCGAGAAGCACGTTTCTGGCACGAAAGGGTACCACGTCGGCATGTACTCTGCACAAAGGAAAGAAGAATCTGACCAAACAGTCAGAGGGTAATTTAGTGAGGATGAGAAGAACCCCGTTGATTTGTAGTTCGCCATTTCTTGGAATTCCGAACTTTGACATTCCGAAGATGCTTCGGAATTCTTCGGCCAAAATACAACCAAAAATTTTGGAATATACTGACATTCGAAAATTTCTCGGAATATAGCACAATTTTAAAATGCACAAACCTAAAAGTCAAGGTTTCTCGACCAGGGGTGTTCGCACCTTTCGCAATGTCAAAATAGTATTCCGGGAGGAGCGAGTAACATTTTTTATATGTTAAAGTAGGAGACTTTCAACGCATACTTGTGAATAAAGTAAGCGAGGGTGGACTTTAATGTTTTTATTTTTGAAAAGGCTAGAACTTCATCTGGTGGTGTGCACTAATCTACGCTACAGACACTCATTGTAGTGGATGAAAAATAAGGAGTGAATCTTGTAGGGAATGCGAGGAATCTGAAAGTTTTTCAAGAGATGCAGACGAAAAAATGTTGGGAATCACTGGTTCAAACCGTACAAAATTCATCTCTTCTCATAACGTTTACAAACAATCAGCAGTCAAAAACATGCGTTCCAGCGATTAATCTAGCATAAAAATTTCGTAAGAATGTAGATAATCGCCGACTAACGACTGACGACATATTGAACAGCATTTATTGAGTATTGCAGTTATTCTTGAGTCTTCTAATTTCCGTTATGAAATGGTGCTGTTGTACTGCAGTGGCAAAAAACTGTGTTCGCGGAAGGGTACATGAGGCGATGACAGTGATATTGAACAGAAATTATCGTTTGCATTGAATTGGGGCTGGATGTATCTGACCTTGATATGTTAAGTTTCACTAAGAGGGCCCTGATGAGATGGAAAACTAGTGGATCACAATCAGATTCAAGTGAACAATTTTTAAAGACACTAAATATTGTGAGATGATCTCTCGAAGCACTGTACTAGAGACGACTCCGATTCCGTTCAAATTCACTTTTCCATCGTGTTCTGAAGTTCAGCAATAGTCTATCATCGAAACCACATGATTCTACGTATGAATACAAATTCATCTTATAATAATATCATTTATGAACAATCCCTTGCAAGATATGTTTTGGTATGCTATTTCAAATGAATGCGCAACACTTTTCTGAAAGGGATATTGCGATCAAACGTGTCTACGATGCGACTCTCTCGTCGCAAGTCGACGTTTACTTGCATCATGGTGATGAGCATATATTGTTCAGGCAACAAGGAATGTATTATGAAACATATCTAGCACTGCACCAGCAATAACTGGAGGATATGCACTCGTGTTTTTGTTGATATTATCCGATGTAACTCAAATGTGTTTATTATCGTCTGTTCTTCTTCTAGAGAGTATCAGTGACGTATTGCCTAATTGTCTAGCAGAATATTGTATAACGTGCGTGATTGCACGTTAGCAAAACAAAAAATAACACTTTATTAGAACGATAAAGTGTGCGCTCTTGTGGTGGTGCAACACTGTAACGCATGCACTCAAGTGGTCCCAGCTGAACCAACTTTTCAAGATCGGTATTTTGACAGAATTTCGAAATTATTGGCAGGAATTTGAGTAACTTCATTTCTTGAGACTCCGAGAAACACAGTTCTGGAATTGCTCGGTCGGAATCCAAATTTAGGAATCCAATCGAATTTCGTCGAGTTTTACTGACTGAACATCGGTTTCACATCATCACTGCTATGAGGTTATGATTTGTGCTTAAGTGAAATTCACGCAGTGTTCGTTAAGGGCTCGGTTATTTTTCACAGAATGAAAACTTGGTATTTATTGAATGCTCACCTTTTCGACTCCTCGAATGACTTCATTTCAACATTTTTCTACCACTTCATCCGTATAACCATTATCATCCTTCCATTTCGATGTCGCTAGGCTGCTCCTGTTCGTTGTCGTGAGTGAGTAGAGCGGCTTTTGCTGATTGCTGATTGGCTTTTAGCCCCACAATTCATGTGAGATTTACTCAACTAGAACAGCAAATGAATAAATATCCCAACTAACACGGTGTGGAGAGAGGATATAAGAAAATATTGAAATTAACGCGATCCATAAGGCCAAATAACAGTCGTTCGTTCGTAGCACCGTTGAATGATAATGTTGAATGGCGGATGGCATTCAGTTGTTCAGTTTGATTTCGTTGAGTAAATGAAGTGTTTTTGCACTCTGTGATAGACGATTATTTAAATGGATGACCACGGATGAATCCGTTCATCGTCACATCACAACAACCTTTATTCCGTTCAATTTTTTTCTTCTGCACATGATCGCAAAATCGTTCATCCTTTATGACCTTTCCTTGATGGATAACATACTTTGCATACCACACTCTTTGGTGTCGTCTTCAAGTGATATTCTCCGAATTTTCACTTGCTTCGCTCATACAAAATATCAGTTTCGATTTTCTTCCAGTACCCGACGTCAGTGAACAGTCTTTTTGCATTCGTTATCTGATGGATTAAACTGATTATATTCGATCTTCTGAGGCTCAGAACAATCTAGCCAACTGATAAATTGAATGGTGCACGTTTGTCTGTCTTTATTGATCACACGCACACGTTATCACAGAAGCGTTCAGCATAACACATTTGTGGGCATTTGCTGGTATATGCATAGAATCTGTCTCATGCAGTGCTTCGACGTGATCAATCTTAATTTCTGCCATTTTTCATTTTTCAAAATCTGATTTTTTCAATGATCACATCGTTGTCAGTGGTCTCTCAACTCCATGACTCCTCAGTAGGCCGTATCTTGATCAATGAAGTTTAACTAACGCTCTTTGGTTATGGTGATAGTGCTCGCTAGCTGCACTGCATTGACGGTGTGATTATCGACTCTTAATTGCTGACTTTTGAAATCCAAAAGATGTTGAGTTACAATGAGAGGACAAATCATGTAGATTTAATGCTGAAGGCAGGAAATTCATTCGTTAGTAAAACGTTATCACGCATCACTATTTAAGTTATCACGCTTCGTACTGTTCTCTATCAATTCATATCAAATTGTAAGCATTACCATAAAATTCTGTTACTTTCGGAAGCTTCCAGTTTTCTGGTAGTTGTACATATTAAGCCAACTGAACTCGATGATTAAAGACAAAATTCAGTTTCAAGAACATTCAGAAAAGACTTTCGATTTTTTTGTTAGGATGATAGTCGCTGAAATGTGTATACGATTCTGTTAGTTGTCAAGAACGCGAACTCGATGACGTTCTCGTTTCAAATGTTCATTGAATTGGTGCGTTCATTTTGGATAATGCGTTTGATGTAAACTATGGACTGGTACTAAATTTAGCATCAAAATTGCTCAATTGCTTGCCGATTAATTCACTGGAGTGTTCCTGATTTGTTCTTATTGATTCACTCTCATCGTTTCAAAGTCTTGCAAAAGAAACAAAAAGATTTCCCTTTCCTTCGTATATCATTGAGAATACGTTAAAAAAATCATGAATCCTTCAGTGAAAATTTCTCTGAAGAATCTTTTCGTTGTGTAATCTAGACAGGATTTTCCACCAAAATAACGAGAACATCAAGTGAAATTAATGATTGGGGAACGTCACTTTCTTCTTTTAATATCCGCATCTTATCCGAATGAATCCCTAAATCATTCTGTTTGTTGTCGCATTCCTAATCGATACTCGAAAAAACTTTCGTCATTTTGAAATCATATTTCGCTTTACTGCCTTTGTTCTTGGATTGGATACTACTGTTCATCAGTTGGTCATTTACTGTTGGTGCGCTGAATGCAGTTGTTAATATTCCTAATTCTCACGTAGAATGTGTTTCTGCAAGGTTTTTTTGCGGTTTCATGTTGCACTTTCAAGCGATTAATTGTTGAACGGTTAAGTGAGATTTTGATGTGCACCGAACAATATTGGTATCAGTGAACTTTTGAATTGATATATGGGACAAGTGGATTGTCCTTAGAAGGAGCAATACTGTTCAGAACGAGTATACTTGACATATTATTTACATGAACTCTTCATGAACTCGTCCGAGTATTCGTTGCCGTTGACCCATTTACAGTCCGATCGTTTATTGTTAGCTTACTCATCACAGTTTCGTTGTTATTAAATTAATTTCTCAACCATGTTGCAATTTTAAAAATACCGAAATAATTTTGGCTGGTAAACGATTAGTAGAACTAATGGTGAGCGAATGCTTCGGCTAGTTTTACTGGTTGCCGTAACGTGCTAGATCATCAAGGTCAGTGAACTTCTTCAATACCAGTTTATTTTCTTGCTGTTGGAATTCGTGTTTCAGCGATATTCAACATGAGAGCAGAGCATTCCAATGAGTGATTTGCATTGATTCCTGCATTCCAACATCTGCATTCCAACACTGCATTACTTTTTCCATGCATATTCCTGTGACCAGTAACGAGTTCATATGCTTTTTGTATGTCGGATCGTACTTTCGCAATCACATTCGCACAAAAGATGCGACTGAAAATTGCTGCATTTAATAACCGTCAATCAACACATTTAATCATTATTATTCGTTGTAAAGGTGATCTGAAATGTTGTATTCTGGCTTGTTGGGAAATGTTTCAGAAGATGCATAGATCATCAAATGCGTCCCATATCACGCCTCATTTACGCCAGCACAACTCATAAAAATCTCCTTTCTACTCTCCTCTCGCTCTCATATCCTTTCTCATTCAATCGAAATCTTAAAACATCATCGTCATTCAACATACGCTTTCCAAGCAATCATCACTATCTGCCATTGTCTCATTTCTTCTTATCATATCATTATTCGCTGCTGAACAAAACAGCAACGAGGATGATATCGTAATAAGAGTATTATTAAGTCGCTAAATATTAATCACTGAATTCGAAAATGGTTTGATACTCAGTAAAACTTATCGAACTTGCAAACTGTTTTATTTATCTGATGTTTCTATATATCTGAATGGACACATTCACCCTGCAGTTTATTCAGTCATTTACAATAATACATTGCTGTTTGTTTCAATTTCTCCACTAATCATCACTAATTTTTCTCATCAAATTCAACGGCAATCACGCATTCCCTTTTGATTCAACCGTCTTTCTTTCATTTATTGAAGCGGCGAAGCCTAGTGAAATTTTGATTCACTAGCATAGTTTGTATCATATGAAAATGAGCTGAGACATTGCTTTTTGCCGTGAAGTTTTATGGAATGCAAATATCGAGGTGAAAGTGATATTCTGATTGCATGTTTCCGTTGAAGATTGGCGTGAATAAGTGGAGTGAATATCGCTCAATGAAACGTCCAAATGGTGCTTTTTCGTATGAGATGCCCAAGGCTTTGCTGACAGTTATCGTGACCGTATTCCTGACCATTTCAACGATTCTAATCATTTGTAATCTCGATGGACCAGCGATCTGCAATTCGAATGCTATCGACGATATCGAGTTAGCAGTATTGCTGTCATTCGCACTTGTTCGCTGACACTGACGGTCATTATTGATTGTTGAGCTGGCTAGATTAAATGCATTCATCATCTTCCATTAGTTACTTCACTATGAAGAGACGAATTTATGCAGAATTGCACCTCAATGTAAAATTATCAGCAATTCACTCCTCATATAATAGTAATAAGGCCCTGCAGAAATGATGCATCATGAGAATGAGGCAAATGTGCTAGAGCATCATTGCTGCAACTTTCAACTGGTCTCATTCATTACATATCTCGCCGAAAACGACTTGTTCGAATTCAGGTTCCTCACCTACAACGACTATTGCGTGGTACCGTACATAACAAAGAGTTCCTTAGAGAACACAATGGAAATTTTTGACCGAATCACATTGGTTCTGCACATGAGTGCTGACTACATCGAGGATAAACTCGCCGAACAGGTCAGCTTCGCTACAAAAGTGAAAAGGCATCGCACAATACATAGCAAAGTCTTGTCGAGAGTTTGAAATCAATTTTGTTCTTTGTGAATACGCTGTAAATAAACCAAACTCGTAACGTTTCCTTGCTTCATCTTATCTTATGTGCTCAGAAAATCGGAGCGAATAAACGAAGTGATTCAGGTTGATGCTTGGGAAGGACCGATTTCATTGGCAGTGGTCATTCCATCGGTTGAGATATTCACAAGGATTCGTAATGTTCGGTCTAAGGTTTGCTTTTAGATGGCGTCTCCAGTGAAAGTATATATTTGTTGCTAGTGAAAGTTATGTTTGGTCCGATATCTCATCAACGATTAATTTCGATTTTTGGTAGTTGTTGAGCAGTAGTTGGCAGAGAATCATTTGAATATAACGCAGAATTTTTCGCAATTGCAGTTGTCGAAACTGCGTGGAGCGGCGCTGGATAAGATGAGCACTCATATATTGTTTCGCTCGAAGACTGGCTGCACAATGGACCTGTTAAAGTCACTCAGCGATGAGTCCACAAGAAATTTTTATCCGGTGAACGTAGCGAGGAATGTTGCCAGAATGGTACCTGTTCACAGTGTTCCTAACGGAATGTAGTGCTTTCATTGAGAGCATTTTATCATTAAACTCCACCAAATGTTGTTCTTGATTCATTCAATTAGACGGTTGATTTCGCACACTTCGCATTCACCTAGGAAGCATGCCCGAAATTTTTTGAAGCTATTCGCAGTTTCGAATTAAGAATGAACTAAACACTGGTTGCAATATAACCAGTCAAATTGCTGACCGCGATCTGAAAGAGAAATCATCTGTGAAATTGTGATCATTCAGTGTGTTTTAGATGATTCGTTCGAAATATTTGTTGATTTCTGATTCGGAGTTTGTTGCATCGCGAGGATTCGAGAGTCGAATGCGGGCGTTAGCCAATGATGAACTGATCAGAAAACCGAAAACAGCACTCGTATTCCGAATATTCGAGGTGAACGAAACAATTAAAAGGTGAATAAACAAGATGGCTTTAAGAACGAAGCGAAGCACCCGGTCACATTAATTCTATTGAGTACTTCTGCATCTGAACGACGATTCAGCTGATATAATGACCTTGATGAGTGTACATCTCCCTCATTTTTCAGTCAAAATCCATCAATAATGTCATGTGAGTGTTTGTGCGATAGATCTGAAGTGATCAGCAAAAATATTCATTTGCTTCAGATTGCCACGCGAAAAGAACGAACTCCGAAAACTTTTCTTCAGTGGTATGGCTGTGGAATTTCATGCAAAATTCACTTCAGCTGCACACAAAATACCCAATCTGATTGAGTGGTTCAATCATCAGGTCAACGAGACCAAAGCTTCTGTCAGCCACACATTACCGTCAGTTTCTATTTTGCCCATTATCTTATCTACTGTACCAAGTGTGAATGTGAAGGTATGCGTATTTGCGAAGTAATCATCAAAAAGTTCAGTAGAAGTCTCTAAAGGTGCTGGTAAGGTATACATCTGAACGAAGTTCATCTACGATTTCAGATTCAAACGACGAGATTGGGAACCGCAATTTGTATCGTTGAATACAATTCCATTGCATGACGAAAACTTCCCGTTCTCGTTACGTGATAACACAGTACTGGTGAGTTTTCTGTGATTTTAGCATATCGTCGTTGTATACGTTTATGGTTCATGGTCATGCAATGAATTAAATGATCCATCAGTATGAACCGATTCGTATGCAGCGAACTGACGACGCTTTCAGCAGTGACATACATTAAACTATATTAATTCATGTTTGCAAACAAAAGTATCAGTTTGGAAATATAGTAGAACAAAGAGCGACGATGCGAGACAATTCATTAATTTGTTGAATATCAACCATAAAAAGCGAAGTGAGTTATCGCTAACATTCACTATACGCATTAGAACACGTGATATCAATGATCAACGAATTTCAGCGATGGGAGATGTGCCGACAGAACTACACATTTGTATTGGTCAATGATGTGTTCATGGTGCACAGAGGCATTAAAACACTAGCGGATGCACCCGCAACGAAGAAACTTCAACGTCGATCACGATTTCAGTTTTACTCTGCTATGAAGCTATTCAAACAGAGAATGGATAAGCGATTTCCCGAAACGAAACAGCATTGTCCTGAGTTTGGAGCATAGTTCAGGCTCTAGATGGATATCCCCGAATGCAGGTAATCTAGGATGAAGTGGCAGAAGCATGGCGCATTCAAGTTTTGAAATGTGTATTAGAATATGGTACGGTTCATTGAGGCATATAAACATAATCATATTAATCAATGAATTAGTGTTAATATGTGGCTAACTTAACGTTTGACATGATGAGAAATGATTGATAGAAAATGGGAAGGTGCGATATCAAGCAATCCACTATAGTCGATATTGCAGTCGTGGAACTTTTGCACTGCATTTGTTTTTATAGGTTGGATTTGGAATCGCGATATGCAGTCGTGATTTCATGGTTGAATACTGAAATTAAGCTGGAATGAATGTGAGCACAATGCATTTGCTCCAAATAATTGAAAGTTGTTATGTTGAATCTACGATCGTATGAGCATGATGCTTGAGAGTGATGCTCAATTGTGTTGCTATGAAATGTAGATGTTATGTCATATGCTTTTGATCAATTTGCTCAATCCTTTTGATTTTGTTCGATAAATTTTTTAAACTTTTGAACATGTTTCATGCAGACGATCTCTCATGCAGAAAGTTGTTTATCAACAAATCCAGATATACTGAAACGTGTAAGGGAATGGTGAGAAGATTCGATAGAGTGGAAGAAAAATTTCTCTTTCGCTGGCGTAAAAAGTTGCTGATTTGTTATAGACAAACATTCGCATCCCATATCCCTACTTCTCTCTGCCTCTCCGTCCTGCCCTATTTCCAGTGAAATGGTGTTGTAGCTCCGCAGATGGAGATTCAAATCTCTCGATATTCGTCGACTGAACAAAGACGCAATTTATGATAAGGTTTTGTGCTGGACTTGATCGCATTTCCCAGATCGGATCAATATGACATACAGTTCTGTGCGAATTCAAGACGATCCCATGTGTAAATTCTCAAATTCTTTCTTAAATTGAACAAATATTCAGCAATCACATTGTCTTGTCGTTGTTAGCGAGCAATTCACCACCGTTGTGATGCCTAAAACAAGTACATTGTTAGCCTTCACCAAAAAAAATGAATTCGAGAATTTCTGTTGCTTCTCGTGAATTTTTAAAGCTGACTGTCAGATATCCATTCGGATTGATTTTTGAGAGGATACTCATTCAAAATATTTTCGACTTTGAAGGCGAAACAATGAAGAGTCAGTTAGTATGTTTTGATGACGTTAGCAAATGATCTGCTGCATTAGTTCTGATCAGCTTTTAGTTAGTGTTAAGATTTAAATTTTGAATTTGATTAGCGATGGTAAAGGAACGATTTTTGCATTCGTTTGGGATCCCACCGAACCCAAAATTAGGGCATTATCAAAATTGAGGCTGCTTTACCTGTATTTATTTTTTTGAATAAATCCATGAGTAGTTACATTACATTAGACGTTACATTAGCACATTAGCAACTACGCTATTACCCATTTGCCTAATTCATTTTACAGTGTTACGCTCTGAATAAGATCCGTGCGAGTGCTAATAACACGCTATCAGATGACAATCGGTGGTATCATTTTCAATTTACCTACATGCTCATGCTCGACAACGAAGATATTTTAGCAGTTTTTGAATCAGAACGTCTTCAACTATCACAAAAACATCTATATCGCAGATTTCGGCATTATGAGAACAATCCTAACAATCCCCTGACAATACAAAACGAACAATTAGCTCCTTCTTCATTCGTCCAAGACCTAGGCATCGTGATTAGCTTGAGTTTTCGATTCTATCATCATAATTCCACTTCAGTGAAAGAAGCTAACACCAGAGCATCATTCATACTGACAATGTTCAGCTCCAATAATGATTACCCATTTGCCTAAATGTATCTCTCCTAACAATATTATAAATATCATTATTATTATTATTGCTGTTCATTACGAATTGAAGAATGCGAAACGTTGACAGACGAAGGTCGACAGAAAACATCTGTTTACATGCATTGAGTATATCTTTGGTGATTGATTGACCTTCAAAAGGGAAATGAGATACCTTGCGTCTATCACTTGCCAACATAGAACTCAACAAATCATCCATCATCTTATATCCATCCAATCTTGCTTTTTCGATTAATTCATCTGCTTAGTTTTATTTGGTGCATTTTTTTAAAATAAAGTAATCATCCTCGATGAGCAAATAATCTTTTTGAGGGATAAACTGATTTATCACTAAAAAGTTACTTTTATTCACAGCATAAAATAGTCGTTTTTCCACTTATTCTTCAGTTTGTTTGGTTTTTATAATTCAAATTCATGCATTTCTCGACTCTAACCGAAAAATTTGACAACTTTGACTAATATAATGAGAGAATTTAGAATGTCACTTCTACCTGAGCCAATGACAAGACACTTGCTGAACTACGTACTGAAAGAATTTCCGGTAAGGGATTGTGAAAGATTACGCAAAGTTTCAACATTGTGGAACAGTATTCTTCGTAAGGGACCACTCGGTCAGTTTCACATCTCAACGTTGATAATCACCGAAGAAGCAGCTCTATTCAGTGCTTTTGAACAGTGTGAGTGTTTTAGTTTCGTTTCAACCTACAAACCATGAATTCTTCAGGCTACTTCTGATGTGATCGATCGGTAAATTTTCAAGGCAAAACAAATCAAACCCACATAAAATTCCAGTGATTATCATCGACATTCGTTTTGGCTATTTCGTTATTTGGGTGATTGGAATTTCGCTACTTACGAACATGTATGTGCGATTTGATCATCGAGTCATCAGTGCATTTTCAGGTGATCGTTCCCTTTTGTTCACGTTGAAATATACTCACGAAGTTGATGAGCAGTGCAGCGATCGTCTGCCACATGAGTCATTGATTTCATTCATCGACCATATAACGAAAATCGACAAGCTCCAACTCAACTTCGAAAATGCTCATCATTTAGGCGCACCAACGCGTTTCCTAAAATACCGGGCAGCCTTATGGGGCGTTGATGATGTGTTTGTAAGGTTAGACGAAATTATAAAGCGAAATCAAGCAGCCGATGTTACCCGATATCGGCAATACAAATCAGATACATGTCATCCCCACTTCTAGTAACGTCTCGCTTCAGTTCCGAAAATTTTTTTCCGAACATGTTTGATAACAGAAAAAATCGTGTCTTTGGTAATACTCTTGTTCGTTTCTTAAATTTCTTCCTTTACCATTGATGCGTTTTACATACACATTTCGCAGAAATGAATCTCGTGTTCAACACACGTTCACTCTCAAAAACACGATGTTGAAGGGGTTTTTTCGTGGTAAATGATGTTGATAGTATGGTAATAATATGACGAAAATTTTTTGATAATTCGTAGATATGAATACTTTTCAAGCATTTATACGAATTTATCTGAGTTTATGCTGAGAACTAAATGCATTTCAGGTGTCCCAGTTGTTCACCGCAGCTTCATTCCCTGTTGAAGATTTTTTCAAAATCATCTCACAAACTTCATGTAATAGTTTTTCACCATTAATGGTATTACGCACTTCGATCACACAAACGAATAATTCGTCAGTGAGAGAATTTTGAGCGAAGACATTCGAAGTGTTCAGATCGCTGTGGTTTTGTTCCAGCAAATTTTTTGAAATATTCTGGACTTTTGTGTGATAAGTTGGCGTGCTAATAGTATGGACATGATGCCACCAGATTATCTCATACTGCGTTCATGCTAGTATGCTGATGAAGAGCCATTTAGAGCTATTCGAAGTCATGTAAACTCACACCTCTCAGATATTGTCTTATGAACAGAATCAGCGATAAATGTTTGAAAAGATCACTTCAGATACAGACTTTCTCTAAATGCGAACCAATAGCTGTCATTATTCAATGATGCGATGCTTTCTCAATGTGCGGTTGTTGTGAATATCCTTTCAGGTGTGCTTAGGTGATAAAGTTGACGAAGTGCGATCAGATGATGTGGAAAATTGTTTCGACGAAATCTGTGAATTAGCCGTTTTTATCAATGAGAGGGCATCTGATCTGGTATGGCTGAAAAGTGCTTAAAATCATAAAACCAAAATAGTGACTATCTTTTTAAAACGAATGAAAAATATTTCAAATGGTAGCAAATCATTGTCCACAAATACCATTTATCTAATTGAGCGAACATGTCATGCTATTAATCACCAACCTCCTCCAATATTGCCTCATACTACGCATGAAGGCATCCTATCACTCTGGCATTTAATTCAGTTGCTCACTTTACCATTCACAATGCTTCGCGATGACTTCGTACACTTAGTACGACAGTGTTACGGCAGAAGCATCACAGCGCAATTTCATGTTTTCAAGTGCAGCGATGTTAACAGTCTTGTTTGCGATATCGACAAATGGCTACCAATGTGCATTTTGGGTTAGATTTATCGCGATCATTTGTTGCTTCACAATGTGTTGTTTACGCGACTATGGGACGGCGATGATGAGTTTATAGTTAGCGAAACGACAGTGAATAAATTTTTTGATGGCTAACTCGAAATATGGACTATTTCTAACAGGATGCAAACTTCTGAATGTTATGTTCAGAGAATGCAAACTTTTCATGAGAAGTTATTGTTGAATGAAGTAAGCAGGTACTGTCAGAAAAAAGATTAATCCCGCATCAAACGAAGCCAATAACTGTTGCAAGAGAAAAGTCTGCAATTGTTTGTAATCAAGAACATCATACCAGTTCATCTTGTAAGATCATCGTCTTATTTTAGATGCGTTACGAAAATTTCGTGTGATTAGGTTGCTTATCGACTGTGATTTGTGCAGAGTGGAAAGCATTGAGCAGTTGGACAAGTTGGCAGCAATATACGGGAAACGAATTGATGAAGTATATGGTCGGATGACTTTACCGAACAGCACACTTTCGTTGCTTTTGCATGGATCCGAGAAATTTTGCGGTCGTTATGCGAGCACGTCGTTAAATTACCGAAGTGGTATTGGAAGACGTTTGAATATCGACGTGAAATGTACTCACTCATTTTTTTGATTCATCATCTTTATTGTGTAACGATAACTTTCAGTATCTTTTCTGTATGCTCTTTCACAAGAAACCTCCCTGAGACATAATTCGCTGTTTTCAAGTAGTTTCTGACACTTATTCGGTGTTTCTCTTTTTTATGACGTTTCATCATTTATTTATTTGCATTCCTTATTTCATTTTTCTTGCCGTTTTTTTTTTTAAATTTGTGATCACATGATGATTTTTTATGATTATGGATTTTCGTACTGTACGATCGGCTTTCTCTTCACGCCTGCTCAATAATATTCATTATTTCTTCGAATTTTTGTAAACATTGTTATTATCAAAGGTATTGTTGGGCTTTTTAATCGAAATTTGCATCTTCAGTTGTCTTGCAAACGACTTCTGACTTTTCGCTGCTTTTTTCAAACTATCAGCTGTTCAGATAACCGTTACGTTGAGTCTTATTAGTACTTCCATGATGGTAATCGACATCGCTGGGTCTTCCGTTATTGTTAGACCGCTTTATTCCTCACTATTGTAATCAACTATGATTGCATGAAAGGCTATTGTCTTTGATACACTCACTTCAAACTGATTTAGATGGATTCTCATTCTTTTCAGACGTGTTATATTCACTCTCATAGCTATTGCATGCGAATATCGTTCTCTTGATGAGTTTTTCTCATTCACTTCGTCGCAATTCACTTCACAGCTTCTTATTCTGTAGCATACACTATTTACTGGCCACTGTTGACAGCCAAAATCAGCAATACAGCAATCCAATTGAATTGTTCAACAATGTTTCGCAGTCAAATAATCTATTATAGATGCGTTGTATAGAATGAGAGTTTGACGTAAACCGTTGAGTGAAATGAATGAGAAAATAGCAGATGAGAACGGTTTTGGTGATAAAAGTTATGAGAGCGATTGCAACAGCAAGGAGAAGAATGAAAACCTTGTTAAAACGAATGAAAACCCGGACGAGCTAATGACAGTCAGAAAATTGGAGAATGAAGAGTGTTGCCATCAGCTAACCACATTTACATACCCGTGTTAAAAACACCATTACAATGGCGTCCTATAATAAAATAACATTTGCTCAAAATAGTAATTTCCCGACCCTCTCCATTACCCCTTGACATCTCCAAATTACCCAAAATGGGTAATTTCTCCCCTTACGAGAACCATCTATAGGATGTCAATTCAGCATTTTGATATTTACAAAAAAGAAAATGTGCACCTTCTAGAAAGCATATAATAGCACGAATAAATTCGTTTAAGACTTTGTACATTTTTTGCATGTTGTTTTTGATATTAATTTGCATAGTAGGGTGCGGTTTCAAAAATGGATAACAGAAATCGTTAATGTTTTCTTTGACGGGCTGACAATTATGTTGAACTTGAAAGTGGTAACAAAATTAATATCAATGATATTTTTATCGTTGGTTCATCAATTCGTTTGAATTTTTTCAAGACGCATTTAATCGTTTTGCGTTAGTCGGTGAGTTGTTTCAAATAATATTCGAGTGTTCATGAAAATTTGCATCTAATGAAACCAAATTGAACGTACGATCTTATCATTAAAGACAATTTCATCAGTTGAAATAAAATTTTTCATGTTATACATTTTATCAACATGAAGACAAATCTGATGCATTTTGGCGAGTTTTGACGTCCAAATTTTATGATCCATTCTCTGAACGCGAAAGTTCATAAGTTGTGGAGGAAATATGTCATGATTAAACAGTATAACCGACCGCATCCCATGTCAAGGTTATGTCATTAATAGTTGAACATGAGCACTTGAATGAATATTCACATGAACATTTATTGAAGGTAGACGACAGTTGGATGGATTTACAACTGCATTTGTTCTTGTAATGATGAACTGAATGCTGGATAATTTCAATAATCGAACAGAGTGAAATTCGCGTTCGCATTCGTTGAGTAGTCGTTGATTGATTCAGCAAATCCGATTCTTTTATTTGATACATCATGAATATGACAATACTGTCGTATGAAGGGATTACCGAGAATCCATGATGGACCATACCCGTCAAATTCGAACCCGAATAATGACAGTATACAAAATTCTTCGTCAACCTGAAACATTCCCCATGAAATCTTTTTTGAATTGAATTTAATGAGGCTGATTATCAGTAAAGAGGGTCGCTCCCTGAGGTAACAACAGCAGTAAATGCCTTTATTCATGCTACTGATTCACTGCTTGGTTCAGTCGGTTCATCTCGATCATTATTGGAGGAAGCTGCACTTCAGCACTCTTGATTACTTTATTCTTATAATTGGATGCATTCGAAAAATCTGGCGACAATGCTCTATACCAGTGGTTCCCAGGCTCAAGTGCTCCATTACTTCCTTAGGTGCTTTAGCAGGTGGTCATTAACCTCCCTCCCCTCCCCCCTCCCTACCCTCCCGCTACAGTAATTTACTGTTTCCAAGCATAACGTCAGAACTAATTTTCCGGTCCCCTCTTTGACCCCCTTGGCATCTCAATTTATCCGAAAATAGGTAATTGTCCTCGCTATGGGGAATCCAGCTCTATACACTTGTGATTTCTCTGGTATCATTGCAACGAAAAATTTCGTCTCGAACCTCGAACGTAGCGATAACCCTTAAACTCACTGCTGAAATGTTGTTTTGCTCCCCGAAAAAGTTGGTTTAGAGGTTCAGGAAACTGAATGAAGTTCTCTGAGAAGTTGCTCCTTAAAAAACCATAAATAACGAAGGCTGCGTTGATAATCAAGCAAAATGCACACCTTAATGATTAAGTTTGATAAATCAATGAAATAATCGATTGATCCAATTTGCAAAGATATTCCGTCCGATTTTGCGTCACAGTCCACCATATAAACATCATTCAGCTGATCGTACTGCAACTTTAGCATCAGGTAAATGACTGATTGCGCAGAACTCTGGTCACGGAGAGGAATCGAATCCGATAATCATTGGATTTTTATTGAATTCACGTAATTCACCACACCAATTGTTTTAAACATTCCTATGGGAGGTTACAACTGGAATAGTGTAATCATAATAGTTGCTAACCGTCCCATTGATCTCATCAGCTAACTTCTTGATCACATTTGTTGGTCCTCCAATGAAAGAAGTACCAGTATCGGAGATAACCTCCCATCCGTTCGCATTCGAATAATTTCCAGATGCAATTCGCCTCATTCTGAACTGCCAAAATGTTGCACTTGTGAGATTCTCGTAAGCAATCAGTTCACCACAGTTCACTCGATCAAAACCACCGTACGTTATTTGACCACCGAATAAGGTTTCATTGGACAGCTGAAAAATTTTCATTAGTGAACGTTGATAGTAGTGCTTACATTTGCATGTGATCTGCTGATTTCACAGTCAACATGTTCAAAAATAACATCCATTAGAATGCGCTCTTTTATGAAATATGGCATTGAGATATTGAACAAGAAGAGAAAATTGAACGAAATCATTGCTGAAAAGGTAACGAATCCTTACGCGATGTTGCATCCAAACCGTAAAAATAGGTTCGTCTAGTAGACCCTGATTAACGGCATTAATAACCAGTGGTATATCACCGTCGTGACTTAATTCAGCGAATGCCATACCAACAATCCCATCGATTGGTTCCGCTGTAAAACCGATCAAAATAATTGCTTGCCCGAACGTCTGATTATGAACACGAATATGCTCCCCGTCCGCGTCACCAAGCTAAGCGATAAATCATTAAAATAGTTAAGCAATAGGCACATCAGAGAAAATTGATTTATTCCGATATTTACATTCAACAACCGACGAAAGCTAATTGAGTAAACTTCTTTGCTGTGTACTGATTCTATCTACCATACGAATAATGCTGTGCAGAAATGGACCGTCTTATCGTTAAGCAATTCGATTATGGAAGAGAACAATACCGTGATGGTATCTCGACCCGTTACACCGAATGCACCAGAACCATCTCCGTAGCCAATCGCCCAAATTCGTTCATCGGCAACGTATGTCTGCGACAGAGATTGGTTGAATAGGTGCTTCTTAGCGCAATAGGTGGTGTCACATGACACGTCTGGAATCCAAAGTTTTGACGAGCCCGTGTCGGGGATCACTATGAAGGGCTGAGGATCTGGTGTTCCAATTGCAATAACGCCAAAATATTCCAAATCATCATAATCATTCATCTGTAAATGGTTTTTCTAGTACGGTCACTTCCAAGAACAAGTAATACCAAACACGTTCGCTTGCCAACTCTCTGGAATCTTTATTTCACTGAAGACAAGTGCTCTGTTCTCTTCGAACATTTCGCAGTTTTATTTGCCATCAGTCATCACTCAACAGTTTGGTGACGAAAAGAGCATTATTGCAAAAGAACGTAACACCAAAAACTCATTGTGCTCATCAAAAGAATTGCGATATTTGTGATTTAATTGCTAGCTTTCACTTGTAACTTTCACTTATGCTGTGAACAAATAGATAAATAGCAAATAACTTGCTATAAACAAAAAATGATCATTACACTTTGTCGAACGATATCGTGCGAGATTGGTGTCGTTCTAAGAATTTCTTTTGCCTTAAGTCGTTGATGCCACTCGCCAGATCGCATTAATTGAACGCGAAGACTGTCGATCTCTTTCAGCGGATAACGAATCACTTCCGCAGAAATGCCATTCAAAAGCACTACAAGCGCGATCAATTGCATAACTCCTCAGCAAACGCGCAAATTGCTATAGTAAACACGAGTATTCTAGCAAACAGCGTTCAAATCCTCAGAATGGGTGTAGCCTATCTTCGTAGTGTGATGCTCGTTGGCCATAACTTATAACGTTATGATAAGTTGGTGGAAGTGTTGATAACTGATACAACTGCCGCTTCAATGAAAAATATCCTATGGACAATATTTTCATAACATACAATAGTGCCAATGAAGTGTGACAGTGCAAAAAGAATATTGATGAGTGGATAATATACTGGTATGATATTGAATGTTTCGATAATTAGACGATAATGATGTGGTGCTGATATTCATTCGGTTTATGGATTATGGAAGAATCAGTCAAACTGAGAATCAGTTAGTTGTACGTTATCTTAGCGTCTTTTCATCATTTTGAACTACATTGAGTGCTGGCTCGCTTTGTTTCCTTCAGTGAAAGCAACCTAGAAAAGCATTGAACGAAGTGAACTTCATCGTGATCACTTGATCTCATTAACGCAAATTTTGATCGTGCAACATTCGATGTCCTGCTTAGGCGTAACGAACGTGTTTCTCATGCAATGCAAGAGAACTGGCTTGACTTAGTTCAATATTAACGAATCACAAGCGAATTTCACAGCTCGGTCTATGCTTTTGTGGTGCTGCACATGTTGCGACAGAATCAATATACAGTTCGAAAGTCCTGAACGCAATGAAGAAAATTTTCGACAGATTTTATAATGTTCCGATGTTCGACATCGGCTGTTTTGATTGGTAATTCTTTTATTGTCACCATATTTGTACTGCGCGTCAACAACTAAGCAAAACAAACAATCTGATAAGATAAAGTGATTACGGAATGATTCTCTTGACTGCAAACACGACCTGCGACTAGTGGAAAGAGTAGTATCTTATCAGGTGATTTGCACTGACTGATAAATTTCATTCGAACAATGGTGAATTGCATAGCAACGAAAACTTTCAATTATATCTAGGTAAGTGATCATTTCTTGGGATAAGCAAAACCGATCCTTTGCTTGCCGAAATCGAACGTCTGACAGAAGTTGAACGCAAAAGGAACGCCGAGAGCCCATGTTGCTTCATTACCGTAACCAAACGACTCAATCGCCATCAACACACTGAGACACATACCGCTACGCTGCAAATTCAGTCAATCAAACGAAACACAACTGATTTCAAAACGATGCAAAATACTGAAAATGCAATGTAAATTTGCGCAACTATAATACATGGTATTAGGATTGAAACTTGGGAGTAGGAGTTACCTGATGAAATAGTGTGTTCGTATCCATTTCGTAAATGTTGGAGCCAATCCCAAACTTCAGAGTTGGTAATGATGGTAGTTGCTTACAATTCGTAAAGTATGCGTTGTTTACCATCGCAGGCTGAAAACAGTCACTCATTCGGTAATTTATTGCCATTCAGTCAAACGTTTAGTGGTTCATTCTGGCATATTCAGTTTTTCATGAAAACATTTGAAAAACAGTTAAGAATGCGACATCATGCGTTAAGATCGAAGCGAAACGTAAATTTGCGTGATCTTTGCATCATAATCACTGATCGTGAGGTATTTTGTGAGTACTGATTGTGAGTTTTTTCTATTCACTGAAGTAGTTTTCGTCTTGTGAATGCACAGTTTCTTGGTGCAAACAATATCTTCATGTAGCTGTGCAGCAGAAAATGCCTGATATTGCATGCAAAACGCGTGAGTTGAATAACTGAGAATACCGCGAGATTGAGTTCTTTGACAATATGATTCATGACATATTTCGGGACTCCAATGAACGCATAACCCGTTTCTGAAGCCACTTCCCATCCCTTCTGATTTGTGTACGACCCAACGCTCACCGAATCCATTCGAAACTGCCAATGTCGTGCTGAACTCAAATATCGATAATCTATCATCTTTCCGCAATGATCCAAATCCAAACCACCATGCGTTATCAATCCATCTGACGATCCTTCGGCTGAGGTACCCTTGAATTCTGTCGTTGAG
The DNA here is from genome assembly GCA_035041965.1 of Anisakis pegreffii. Lineage (NCBI taxonomy): Eukaryota > Metazoa > Nematoda > Chromadorea > Rhabditida > Anisakidae > Anisakis > Anisakis pegreffii. Next base: position 24,118 of record JAPYMA010000835.1, on the reverse strand, counting down.
CGTCACAATGATTCATGTTATTTAAAGTTCTTAATCGATTCAAAGTCACAATGCAACACATTCATTTGTACCCATGTTTAGTTGATGGAGAATGTTTAGTTGGTCTGATGTAACTGACTATTTGACTGATAATACCACCAATAATTAACGATTGCAAAATAGTTCAGTGTACATGCATGTAACAGGAATTTGATTAGTAATGAACGGTTATATGAACACGTCGAAACAGAATCATGAGACGTTTAATCCACTCAAGACATTCAAACAAACCTTTCTAGGTATCCAAATAGTGAAGATGGATTCAGCAAGTTGACTGGCCATATTGTCCATTGGCGTCGGATTATGGTATTGTGCTTTGGCTCGATAAGCAAGTCCAAGTGTGCCGTCGGCTGGAGCTTTTTCATCATGGTTCCATTCAGTGATCTGCGCGAAAAGTTGCTTTTCAATTCGTATCTGCGACTGTCCACTACCACGTAGCTGTAATAGTTATCATTCCTCACTATTCCACTCACATTTTGACCACTTCATAAGCTGAATAAATAGCTAGAGGCGCCGTTTACAACGAATGAAAAAGTTGTTATCCAAACCAACCGTAAAAACATCTTGTCCAACGAAACCTTTTAAGGAACCACCATTCTGATACTTTGTTTTCCATGCTAGGTGATCGGTACTATAGGTCTTCGATAGGGTCGAATTGAAGCGACGTTTACGATGACATGCTTTCGACTGGCACGTGATGTCAGCTACAGTCGTATCAGCCGCACCTGTGTCGACCACAAGCAAGAACGTTTGAGATGGATCGGTACCGATCGTTATATTAGCAACTATTACAGTATTTCCATAATTGTTCAACTGAAAACATCATCTCTTTTATTTTGCAAATCGTTGAGAAGCAAAATCAATTATCAGAAGAGGTGACACCATAATGTTGTTCATTATGACCGGTGGCGTAATGCATCATTTAAAGAGCATTTAATGTGCCATATGTAAATGCGTCAACCTTATCTCTCTCTGTGCATAAGAACTGTCTCTTCCACTAGACCATGAGAAGGCTTCATTTCAGTCAAGAGTAGCCTGTATGTATTTGCGTAGGGATTTTATTGCCGGAGACGAGATCTGCTTCAACACTGCCACGAAGAATTACATTCAAAGAAAGCTTCTGCTCTATGAAATGCGACGACGTATCTTTTTAATAATAATTTTATCCACTCGTTATATTGTCGCAAATTAATCCGATGCTTTCTTGTACAATTTTCATTCAGAACAACGTCAATGTGTCTCTTGTTTGCTGACGGCGGAAGTGAATCAATCGCAATCATTATATTGAAACATGAGTGTTTCTAGAACAATTGTTAACGTGGAACACGGAAGCAAACAATACCGATGAACATGCAATAATAAGCTAGGATATAATCAATCATGAATTACCACTTGTTGTTGAGTTAGTTGACCATTCTTTGCACTCATCACATCGTGGTGCGAATATTCCGACAGAATTTCTGTTGCTGCTGCTGCATGGAGGTATGTGAATGGAGTACGGAAAATCTGTGCGTTGATGATAAAAACGCGTGCACAAGTTAATAGCAATGCAATGAATATTTCACGGTTCGGTGTCATTTGTAATCGTCGAATGATCAGTAGTTTACCTTTTCAGCATTTTATACACCAATAACTTTGTACTTGCTTCCCGTTGCTTATTTGATCATAACTCCCTCAAAATGTATTATGCTTCACAACCGAAGCATTCCCCTTCTCCATTCACCTACCGATGAACATGCAATGTTCAAGGTATTTATTTGCTCGAAAGCAAATAAATACCTTGAAAGTAAAAAGCAAACAAACATTCTACCTTATCATCGACAATATTCAAATTTATTTTTGTTGCATAAAACCGTTCAATTATAGCGATGATAACAATGTGAATATTCATTCATTGAAATCAGCGTCGCAATCCAACTCAGAACAAGAACATTATGGGATTGCAGAACATTTAACTAAAATTTTGATCGATATCGTTTGAATGTCACTGTTATTTGAAATTAAACAGTATATTTTTCTCTATTCTCATTGCTTCTGAACTTGAATAAATATTCACCACAAATGTTATTTCGAAACGCAAACTGAAGAAATTTATCCACCGATCATGTTTTCGAAACATCAACAACTATTCAAAAACTTGCATACACCTCAATTAATCACTAACAGTAATTCACCAACTTTTGAGCAATACGTTGTGAATGGAGAGTACTTAACTGAATAATTTCTCGACATTTTACTGGACGCAATAGATTATTGATATTGATTGCGTGCTTATCAAAATCATAACTCCATTATCTGGCCAGCAAACGGCAATTACAAGAATTTCAGTCAAGGCAGATCGGTAGACGAGTAACTATGAATAGGAAAGATTCACTGCCGTCATTTCGAACAGCACTGAACTTTGGAGCATTCAAGCAATCGCTGCTGAATCAGCCTCAGGTATGTTCATTAGTCTGGGTAGAATAAAGTTCAATTTACAATACATTCTCGTTAAAGGTGGCGTTGATTTGAAGATTCTTCGAGATAACGCTGAGGCACTCTGAAAGTTGACGTTGTTGTGAAATGAGATGGATGAGTGAACGTGCTTCATGTATGGATGGTCGAATTTCGAAATGGAATTTCTTGACGATGAGTGATAATGTTTGTTTTGCGATGGTTTGATAGCTAAATGATCACAAATCAGAGCAGCAACCGAAATTGAGTTCAAATCATACGTTTCGCAACTGATTCTTCTTCATTTTCCACCAAGTTTTTCAAAGTATTTTCACAATGGTACCAAAAATCAACTAAGTAAGGTTTTGAATCGAACACACGCCCGCCAAACTCTTCGGATTTCCTCAAGCACTGTATCCACACCGGCAAATCACCAACCCACCGCATCAGTCATTTAAATGTACCTACGTTCTATCTTCTATCGCACTTCCAGCTTTTCGCGCTAGAGTGACCATCCAATGCACCAAACATTGTTGAAAGTCAATACTCACTCTGGTATTAGTAGGTGCTGCAGTGTGCTGAGGAACCGTGAGATTTTCGACGAGGATTTTGTGGTGTTTACCAGCGAATTCAATTGGATCTCGAGGCCAGTGCTCAGAGGATGGTATCATGATGGTTATCTCCTCGCTTGCTCCCTTACTCAAATAGCCATGACAACGAGAAAATCTTGGAAATGAACGATCCTGAATCATATAGGCATCGGTCTTTCACTTTCATTATTTTCTATGACAAATTGTTGAGATGTCGACAGACTAAGTTGTGCAACTCACTGAGTTTGTTTGGTGCTGATTTGACAGGTATAATGCAGATGTGTGTTACCTTTGACTGCATTTTGAAATGTATTTGAAATGGTGGTGGTACAGTGCTGCATAATCATAAGCATGCCATGGAGTGATAATGTGACAATTTCACGGCTTGAACTACTCATGATGTTAATGAAAAGAACGGAAAATGCAAACTGTTTTTGAATTTGCCCATAAATACCTTCGTTCGAATTCTATACACGACCGGAAATGACTCGACATTCTTGATAGTGACGATAGCGTACTGTGGTCGCGAATAGCTATCTTCTGACGAAAACACGATCCATCTAAACAAGTGGAATTGAGCACTTATTACGGCATTAGCAGAGAGAAATACAATCAATTGCTGCTCATTTGAAAGTAACGATTGCAAAAGATGCAATTTGAGAATTAGTGTGAGATGAGATTGTTCATCAAATCGCCAGCATGATAATACTGTTTTTAATTCGAATGTCAGCAGCGATTTTGAACATCATCAACGAACGTTTTTTTGGGAGCATTGTTGTGTTGAGGAATTACAACTTCAGTTAATTTCTACAGCGTCCATCGCCTCGAAAATAAACACAAGAAGGATGTTTTGTGGTCAGGCGCGATGATGGTGAATGTGCACGATGCATTTAACCTATTGCAGGTCATAGCAAACAAATGAACAAATATAATTCAAACGATACGGGGGTGTCAGCGCGATTTCAAAATTTGGTGAACTTCCGGCCCTGCGCATCGCTCCTCCCTTATCGGATGACGAGCTCTGTGTCATCTCACCCACCGCAAAGCCTGTTGAATGGTTAGTGAAATGCTAGCAATGAAGTTTCGGAGTGAAAATCGGTGAGGCAATAAATTGATCAACTCCAAAGTATTCAAATTTATTCATTCATCATCAGTTATTCAAATATTCCCTACCTCGGCAAGGACATCGTCAAAGGAATAATCGACATCGAGTCTTGAACATTGATCAGTTTCTGAACAACCCTGCAATCGTAAGAAGTATTGAAGACAGTGAGTAACATGCCACGATCAACAATATATCTTATGATGAGATAGAAAGCAATTCCTAGAGAGATCTGAAAGACTGATACGATATACTGTGATGCACTGGTATGCATACAATGACTGACAATAAGTATTCAGTGAGCATGTAGATTGTAAGGTACGAATATACTGCGAATTCGTGCCCAATGTAATATCATCGTGATTAATTTTTTACTGGTTGGTTAGCAGCAAAAAACATTTTGCGTTGAATTATGCGGTAGTATGTACTATGATCTAAGATTATTTTGAAACACAAAGTTTAGATTGAATCAATGAAATGTGAATTTGAATTCTATGCACACTGTTCCACCATAATTTGCAGCATCTTTCAGCCTTTCACCAGGGTGTCGGGAAAACAAACTTCATTCTCATCGTAAATATATCATCAAAACATCTTTTCGTTGACAAAATTTGATATCATTCCTTTGATACGATGAATTGCTTTACTGATAACGAAGGGTGAGATCTATGTCGTGGAGTGATGCGCTCAGCACAATAATTTTGTGCGTCAGCAAACAAGCAAACAATTTGCGTATTATCAAAGTAGAAATCATTTCGACATGAAAATTCTCAAATGAATCACATCAAAATGATCACTCCTAATTAAACGTATCAATCAATATGTAAAAGCAGTTTGTTATCATATTCGCTTCCATTTCAACGATCAACAATTATAAGAGAAACCCGCAGGCGCAGGAACACCGCAAATGGGTACGGAAGACTAGGGTAGAGGAGAATCTCATAAAACGGTGCTCCGGCCTCAGATTTCTCGGAGGAGGACTGAAGGATCCCAACCCTATCTTAATCATCGTTTTCATAACAAACATTGCACTGTTCATTTAATGTTTATTTTTGCGAACAATCGATGCAATGTTTGGCACTCGGAAAGTCCGTCCTCATATTTTGCGTCAAGCAAATTCCTCCTCCCCTCACATGTTTAGATCCAACGATTTCCCGAATGGAAACAATTTCTACGCAGCAAATCAAATGTTTTCATGTCTTCACTAGATCTGATGTTTTTATCAATTTGATTTTTCGTATTTTTTGCAGCATCACATGCGAGTTTTTGTGAGAACATTTGCTTGCACATAAACAGTATTTCGCGATTATGTGTTGGTTCACTAGCAGTAGTGCGTATATAACAGCAAAACAAGATATTCTCTAGGCTGAACCACAAATGTTTGATGCTGAAATAGGTTGTCGATAGCCTGTGGAAAGCGCCCGAATGCCTCGAGGAATCTGGACATATTTTCGTCCTCTCAAGGTTCTGATTGTGTAACTAGTTGGGATTGTGTAACTCCCACGTTGCGTCCAGTTTGAGTGGATGAACTGCGCCAATAGTTCCGATGGATTTTCTAAGTTGACCATCTCGTTGGCCACTTATCGAAAATGTCATTGAACAACGTGTCAAGATGATGAAATAACAAGTTTATCTGAACATATCTTAGATGAATAATAAATATGTTTCAGATGTGAAACAGAATACCATTTCAATTGTAAGACGATAAAATACCAACTGACCTAAACGGTAAAATGTGATGAATCAGTAGATCTTGAATGTGGTAAACAGAGTAACAAAAATATGACTGCACATAATGCGTATATATAAAATACTGCATTGTACAGTCCTTATGTGTCCATCGAAAAATATTGTGGATTATCAATATACGCTATAACAATTATGGTTATTTGAAAGGTGCAAATCCGACTCTTTGCTGGCCAGCATCATGAATGACACATTGTTCGCGGTAAAGTGGATCACCAAGTATCCACGTTGGATCAAAACCACCTGTGTCCATTTCATCAAGCGCAAGTACGCAAATATCAGCGCCGGACGTCTGGAACATAATCAAAAGCTTCAGATTTCTGATTTCGATCCTCATTTATACAACTGCTTAATTTACTTATCAACCTTAATCAATCATAAAACCACTGACAGATAACCGAGCAAGCACCACGACCGTCTATTTTTATATTTTTGGCAGCAACCAAAACTTTCCTTATGGTTCACTAAATTTCCTTACAAATGTAGGTGAATAAGAACGAAACTCAAAAGCAATTCGTAGTGAGATCAATTACCGTTTGGAAACGAACAACGTAATTTTGCGCGTGGATCACGATTGACATACCACCAACAGAGAAGTGAATTTGTGGTAATTTGTTTGCATAATAACAGCTGACAGTGTAGACACCATTATAACTGTCATAATGAACATTCTGCAAGCACAATTGTTGCACCTCATCAAAGCTTCTTCAATTACTGCATCAAACGATAAAATATTCAGCTGTCATCAAATACATTACTGCGTCAAACCACAGAATTGTGAGCAAATGCAGATATGAATTGTTTGCTCGTTACTAACCGCTCCACCAATAGCAGCTGCCATTTTGCGAATTACGTACGACGGTCCTACAATGAAGGAAGTGCCCGTATCAGCGATCACATTCCAACCCAACTCGTAGCTGAAATCGTGTACAGCTACTTTTTCCATTCGGAATTGCCAATAGCTCGCCATTGATAGGTCCTTATATCCCATTATAGAACCGCATTTCTCGTCGTCATAGCCACCTAACACCATGTAACCACCGAATACGTTATCTCTCGGCCCCTTCAAATTAACAGACCATTCTCGACTCATCAGTTACCATTCTCGACCATGGCATTACATGAATGTAGACGATTTACATCATATTTATTATGATTTGCAATAATTTATTGAAATCTGTTTGCGCCGATGCATTCAGAAATATCACCTCAGTGCATCATGGAAACCAAACATTAAGAACTTAAAATGATTTAAGTTTCCGACGTTCTTAGAATGAAGGATCCACTTAATGGAGACTTATTGGGGACCGTAATTGTTCGTGAAAATACGATGTCTATTTCGTTAGGAATGCTTGACTCTTGAAATTTCATAACTCACTAGAGAAGGTTGATTATTTTGTCCGTGAATAGAGTCCCTGAATTTACTAGTGGCAAGAAAAGTAGAAGAGATGGTGAGAAGATTGGCAATGGTGAGAACATACATCAGTTTTCATCCAAATGGTCATGATCGGCTTGTCAAAAGCATGTTGTTGAACTCCTTTCAGAAATGGTGGTGTCGCATGTGTGGTTGCCAGTACAGCGAAGCCAAGACCAAGGATCCCATCGACGGTGTCATCATCGAAACCATTCAGTGAATCCGCCACTCCAAATTCCTGTTCTCTTACACTATCCAAAGTACCGTTCGGTCCAAGAAACTGTAAGCAGTTACAACTTTGACAAGCACCGAATAAATTGTCTACAGGACAACAATCACAAGTGTGACGACATGCAGCATTTCCTCATCACTGAAATCAGCAGCACCTAATCAACATTATCGCAGAATTTCGTATAGTGAACTAACATGGACAGTATCTTTTGCAATCGATCCTGACGCTCCTGATCCGTCACCATACCCAGTTCTGAACCGACCATCAGTACTTTCAAACGTACTCGATTGTTTACTATTATAAAGGTTCTTCGTTCTACAACTCTTGCTTAAACAAGTAGCTCCCGCTACCCATAAATCTGATGATCCAGTGTCCATAACCAAGTTAAATTCCTGCGGGGGTGTACCAATCGCAAATTTGCTCACATACTGAAGGTCGTCATAATCGTTCAACTGAATAAATTTTCAATCATTCGCTTTTCTTTAATTTGAATTATCAAGTTTTATCATTGATTCTGTTATAAAACATTTGTTTCAAATAATGACAGTTGGTACTGTTCTTATCAATCTTACTCCAATGGCTGTTTAAACGATTACCATTATTAAATGAATTTAGGTTGCCATTACCACTTCTATTACTGGTAGCATTAACATTAAGAAATAAGAGTCAAATAATTTCGTCTTCGCTACCCTTTACGTATAAAAAACAACAACAACGTTTGAATAAAAATTTAAGTGTCCACTAACGCGTTCTGCAACCACATCCTTTGACTGCATTCGCCTCGCAATTTCGAGACGACGAACATTTTTGGCTCTCTGATATTCGCCCCATTTGCCTTGGCTCATTAAGCGTTCACGTTTCGATTGAATCCTAGTGAGGGGTACGCGTGTGACAACAGCGATTGCTAGTGATACAAATAACAGTAATATTATTAGCACATTCCTCATCTCAACGATCTCCAAAAAACTCTACTGATTTTCAACCCAACGTTGCATTCGTTTTATACTGTCACTCTTACAATTTTTATTGACATTAACCTGTATGTTCATCTACTTAGGGCACTGAGAGAAATATTTCCATTAATTTACATGACATCACTGAACTTTTCTAGCTTTTCATATCACTGCTTATCTTTGCATTTTCCTTATCATACAGAATTTCATTGCACTCTCGATATTGCATCACTCTTGTTATTCGCATTTATTGACAGTACGTCGTGAAACGAATAGATAAGCAACTGAGCCCAGTCAGATTCTGTTGTCATCGCTCATGTTCGTGGGCATTCCATTTCATGACATAGATATAATCCTCTGCAATAACGAACATTATCGTTACGAGAAAACAAACATTAATGATCGTGTCGCAAACGCATTTCTAAAACGTCCCTCATGAAACTATTTGCATACTGATTTATACCAAATATATTTCATTTCATACACCAAAAAACCTCGAAATGTTCAACGAAAAAAGTGACCGGATACATTTGCCCGTTCGCAGAGTTGACACCGCTGAACCGCCGATTTTGCTATTGCTTTAGCAAATTATTCTAAAAGAAATATCAAAATGGACGAATGGACATGGTTGTGAAATGCCGTAGACAAACTGGGCACCAATGAATGCTTCTGAAATCAAGAAGTTCATCGTAATTCAAATTTTCGTTGGTGTTTGTAAGTTTTTGGGAGTGTTGCTGTCATTACTGTGGACTGTAAGCGACGGCCGCCTCATTTTCAACAAAATATCCTCGAGAGATCGCTTCCATGCTATCATTTCCACATATTCATTCGTTATCTCACAGTCAGCAACGCATTCTGCATTTGCTCAATTTGAGGAAAATAAATACAGACATGAATGACTGAGCAAGACTTTGTTGGCGACTTCATCTGTGGATAAAAAACATCTTTAAAATGCATCCTCTTCACAGAACATTTCTACGCGATTGTGATGCAAACTTTCCATTGAATATGGTTGAATACGATGCGAAGAATATAAACGAAATCACCTATCGAGAGAATCATCATGTCAGGAACACACCATCAAAGTGACAATCCTTCTACAAAATTCTGTAGTATTTATCTGATTAGGCTTTTGCTGATGGTGAAGAATACAATTCACGTTAAAATGCTTGCTTAAGACAACGTTCCAAATAACAATCGTTCATATAAACGAACACATTTATTAATATTTGATTTAATCGCAGATGCAAATCAATAACAATAAAATGCGTTTGTTTTTTCGCTGCAATAAACATGCTTCACTGCCCAGAAGAACCACAGTATTGAAGTGTATTTTGTACTTCGTTGCGATGAAGAGTGCATTTCCGCAATGCGTCGGTGTCATTGCTCGAGTAAAAATATGGGTGCGGTGGATATGCGGTGGATGCTTAATATTATTTTTAATACTCAGCTCTCAATATTATTCTTGACAATAACAGCAATTGCCCAACTTGGCCTACAATATCTTCATACAATATTCGGTTCACAGTAATCAGCAGCAATTACAATAGTCTCACAACATAAATGACTTTCACAATATCACAATGACGATTGACTTATTCCATCGATTATGACATCGACGATACAAACCATGTACGTTCCAATATGAATCCGGATCCACGACCTTCAGCGTTCCATCCTTAAATACCTGCGGTTCGCATCCATCCAGTAATTCATTGAATGTACTTTCTTGTAATATTTTGTTGTCGATTAGTCTTTGCTCGTGGGAATCTTTTGCCTGTAGGATTTGAATTGAAGATATCAAATACTTTGTTTGCGCTATATTTCAAATTCTTTAGAATTAGACTTTATGTCTTGAGAATGAGATGCTTGACTTGGTTACACTCGCAAGTATATGATAAACAGATAATAAATTAAAGTAGCCTGTATCTATGTAACGGTTTATAAAGCTAATGTCTATCCTCATTTTGTCCATCATTTTCAGCCCTCAATCATTTTTTGCCTTAGAAGAAGGAATGACTAAATTTGAAAATATTAGTCCATTTATGATAATTATTTTTTCTCAACTGCGAAGGACCTGATTCAGGCGTGTTTGTTTTGAATCCATTTGAGAGCGCTCGATTGTAAGGTACGAATACATTGCAAATTCGTGCCCAATGTAATATCATCGTGATTAATTTTTTACTGGTTGGTTAGCAGCAAAAAACATTTTGCGTTGAATTATGCGGTAGTATGTACTATGATCTAAGATTATTTTGAAACACAAAGTTTAGATTGAATCAATGAAATGTAAAGTTGAATTGTATGCACACTGTTCCACCATAATTTGCAGCATCTTTCAGCCTTTCACCAGGGTGTCGGGAAAACAAACTTCATTCTCATCGTAAATATATCATCAAAACATCTTTTCGTTGACAAAATTTGATATCATTCCTTTGATACGATGAATTGCTTTACTGATAACGAAGAGTGAGATCTATGTCGTGGAATGATGCGCTCAGCACAATAATTTTGTGTATCAGCAAACAAGCAAACAATTTGCGTATTATCAAAGTAAAAATCATTTCGACATGAAAATTCTCAAGTGAATCACATCAAAATGATCACTCCACAATAAACGTATTGATCTTTTTAAACGGTCTTCATGAGAATTAGAAGCGAGAGGTGTGAGCGGGGCTGAGAAGGCGACAGATTCGTTGAAATGGCGATCCAACCTCGAAGTTCCCTGATGTGCCGTGGTGGTATCTCTCCTTTCAAAAATGACCAAAATGAACGTGTACTGACAGCATGGACAATAAATCATGCATGGACAATAAATCATGTATGCAAGAATAACTTCACACACAGTTGAAATTCATGAAGTTCCCTGAGGAACTCTGGTATCTTCCCAATTAATCCATGATCATGATAAGTGGGCTGTGAAAACGTAAACAACGACATTTATGATATTCAAAACGACAGATACATTTCAAAGCATCGTTCATGGCTAGTTTCGGCTAAACCATAGGTTTTTCGATGCCTTCATTTCTTTACTCCTAAAAATGTTCTTCCATCTAAAAGTCAATATTTTTAAAATGTCACCGTATCGACAATGATGTTATTGACTCCCTACCATCGTTGTTATGGATTACACTCAATCATGAATCTTTTTATAGGTTTCAGCTTCTAAACCCTCTTTTTATAGCCCTTTCGCCAGTACTTCCTCTCCCCGAACAGAACATATAAACATGGTCTTCTATAAAGGAGCACGAAAAACTGGGTCCGGAAAAAAATTGCTTCAATGTGGTCAGTTTCAGTGCTGTGATGCATCGCAACGCTGCCGCCCGGGAGTGAATGTGAAAAAAGTGTTGCCTAAGCAGGAACACACAAACGACTTAAAAACGAAGATCGCTGGGTAATAAGGGGTTTTTTGACATGTGTTACACTCAATATCCTTTTGTTCACTTCATTTGCGTTAAATCACCGCTGATCTAGTGCGGCTTGCAAACCAGAAATACTGTCGTCCCCTACATTACCAAAACAACGAGATGATGAAGTATGAAGTTAATTTGAACGTTTCTTAGATATATACTATATGTATTGCAGAAATGGAACAGAATAACACTATGAGCATAAAGTGATAAAATTCCAACTGAGCGATGACACGTTACAGTACATCTTGAATGCAGTAAACTAGAACAACGAAAATATGATACGTATACATAAAATAGTTCATTTCGTAGTCGTTATATATCCATCGGAAGTTATGGTGGATTATCAACATTCGCTATAACAATTACGGTTATTTGAAAGGAGCGAATCCGATTCTCTGCTGGCCAGCATCATGAATGACACATAGTGCACGATAAAGTGGATTACCAAATATCCACACTGGATCATAACTACTTGTGCCCGTTACACCGAGCGCAAGTAGGCAAGCCTCAGTATCCTGGAACATAATGAAGAGCTTCAAATTTGTGATTTCCATCCATATTTATACAACTTATCAACATTAATCAATCATAAAAAGACTGAGAGACAAATGAGCAAGCATCACTACCGTCTATTTTTATATTTTTGACAGACACCCTAATTGGAACATTCCTTCTATTTCACCAGCGTTCCTTATATGTTCACTTGAATGAGAGCGAAAGTAAAATGTGACATCACTTACCCATGTCATGTGAGTAACGTAATTTTGCGGGTGGATCACAATTGACGTATCACGAACAGCGAAGTGAATTGGTGGTAACTTGTCCATCAAATCACATTCGATATAATAATTATCATCATAATGATCAATATTCTGCAAGCAAAATTCTTCTACCTCATCAAATTTCCTTTACAACATCGAGTCGGTGGCTCACATGGATAACAGAATTTCCTCTAGAAGAGCGAGCGGTAGAGTTGAGTTTATTGTCATCGTGTTTCCAAAATTCCTGTTGCACTACTAAGTCAATATTCTCTTTTGAAAAATCGATATAATATTGTGCTTATTCGAAGTCGTTTGGTGAACAAGTTTATCTTTACCGGTAAAACTCCTGGTTTAGTAAAAAATTACAATAATTCACTAACATCACTGTTGGCCGTTACAGCAAATAAAGTGTAAGACGAAAAACATTAAACGCGTCAGCAAGGCGATGTATCCTTACTATTTTGAATGCCCTGAAAAGTCACTGCCCTATAAAGACAAAGTCCTCATTTCTTGTAATCCACCTGTGAGCCAGGTGCAAAGACGATCGGACATAAATCATTTGCTCGTTACTAACCTCACCACCGATCGCATTAACCATTTCCTCAATAACATGTGGTGGTCTCAAAATGAGGGAAGTGCCCGTATCAGCGACCACTTCCCAACCCAACCCGTAGCTGTAATCGTTTACGGCTACTTTGTCCATTCGGAACTGCCAATCGCGCGACGAGGATAATTGCTTATATCACATTATAGCACCACATTTCTCATCGTCGTAGCCCCCCAACACTGCGTAACCACCGAATACATTCTTTTGCGGTTCCTTCAAATTCATAGCCCATTCTCCACTCATTAGTCATTGATGTCACTGTATGAATGTGGGTGATTCATACGATGTTAACTGTGACTTGCAATAGTTTAAGTGGAACCTGTTTGTGTCAATACGTTCACAAATATCATCTCAGTGATTATCAAAAATTAGGAAAACGAGGTGTGATTTTCTTACATTTTTAGAATGAAGGATCTACTCTATGGAACTCACTAGGGACACGAATTATTTGTGAAAATACGATGTTTGGATCATCGGGAATGCTCAAATCGTAACTCGAACATCATAACTCGGTGAATAATTTCGATTTTTTTTTGCCAGTGAATAAATTCGCCGGTCACACCGGTGGCAAGCAAGGTGTAACAGATGGTAAAAAGGTTGACACTGATGAGAATCTACATGTCTTTTCATCCAAATGGTCATGATCGGCTGGTCAAAAACATTTTGTGATACTACGTTCAGGAATGGTGGTGTCAAATGTTTGCTAGCCGATATAGCGAAGGCAAGACCAAGGACCCTATCGGCGGGATCACTATTGAAACCTTTCAGTACATCTACCAATGCGAATTTCTGTCTATTTATGCTAACATAAGTATCGTTCGGTCCAAGAAACTCTAACCAGTTAAAGCTTTGACATATAGCGAATAAGTTTTCAAAAGGACAATAATCATAGATGATTTGTATCAGCCAGAAATGGGTATTAGCGCACTAATCCGTACATCGAACTGTGCGCGAATTTTGATATAATTAACAAACTGATGCTTGATAATGACCGGTGATTTTTTGATGCCTATTGACCGGTGATTATTATTGACTGATGATTACTGACTGTTACTGAATGATTCAATAAAAATTTTGATGTCGCGATGGGGTTTTCTCCATACAAATATGTGGTGCAATTGCAAATTTTCAACGAAAATTCCAAAATAGTGATAGCGAATAGCGAACTAATTTTGCTTAATTAGCTGAATAGCGATAACGCACTGCTATTTTTTGGCGATGATAGAAATAGCAAATAACGCTTGCAGTTGTTAGGATAAAGCAGTGGTTCTCATACGGGGTGAAATTGCCCATATTGGGCAATTTACGGGTTTCGTGGGGGTAACTGAGGGGGTCAGGAAACTAGTATTTCGTGCAAATGTTAGGTTGTGATATAATAGAACGTCATTGTGATGGTATTTTATCGCTTAGGTATGCAAATGGGATTAATTCATGGCTGCACTCTTTTTTCTCCTATTTTTTGAATATCATTAGCTCACCCGAGCCTAAACAAAAGTCTGTTCAGTCACAAATGTTTCGTAAATTCTTCAATATATTGGCTGACTGGGGACTGATTGAGAGAAACTAATATTTGGTGGTGTTTTGTTACGATGAAACGTCACTGTGATGGTGTGTTTTTCAATCGGATATCTAAACGCGGTTCGCTCATGGTAACACTCGTCTTTATCCTATTTTCTGAGTATTTTTAGTTTGATTAGGCCTCAACAACAGTAATACTGTTGTTGAGGTAACAACAGTAACAATGACAGCAATACTATTAGCACATTTCAACGATCTCCGAAAACTCTACTGATTTTCAAATCAGCGTTGCATCCCTTCTATTCTATCATTCTTTCAATTTTCATTATCAATTATGTTCTTAACCTATGCATTCATCCATTTGGAGCCAGAAGACATCAATGAAGTGCATCACATCAATGAAGTTTCCAGCTTTCCTTCTCAGTGTTTATTTTTCCATGTCGCTTCCCATGCCGAATTTCAAAACACTCGCGTTGTTGTATCACTTTGTTATTCGCATTTATTGACGGTTGCCAAGCGAACGGACAAGGAAGTAAAAAGACTGATTGTGTTGTCAATGACATGTTCATGAGAGTCCGTTGCATGCACTTATCGTTACGAGAAAATGAAGCTCAGTAGTCGTATTGCAAACGCAATTCTAAAACCTCCCTCATGAATCCATTTGCACACCAATTAGTAGCAAAAGCATTTCAGTTCATATACTGAAAAGTCTCGAAACACTCTTATTCCGATATCGAGGCTCATCAATCAACACGTCGTTGATGAGCCTCGATAATGTAAGCAGATTTTTCTTACTTCCTTGTGTACTGCTTTCACAATTGTCAATAAAGTAGGAAAGTCCCCATTCAGATGCTTTTGTTGTCTTTAATATATAAGCGAAAACGATGACAAAATTAGCTGATTGTTACCCCATAATGTTAATGTTGTCAGCGATAAAAGCATTAATGAACAGTAAAGTTGTCATTAATGAACAATTAATAAGGGTAATAACAATGGGAATGAGAATGATAATAACAGTACTAATTGTCATTATTAATATCAATATTGAAAGCTGGCATGAAGTTATTGTATTAATGAAAAAGTGACCGGACAAGTTTGGCAGTTCGGATTTTTATGAATCAGTGGGAGATGTCACAATTGTGGAATGCAAGCGACGGTCGTGTTATTTTCGACAGAAAATCCTCGAGAGATCGTTTCCATATTATCATTTTCTCATATCGATTCGTTTCCTCATAATCAGTAACGCATTTTAAACTTGCTCAGTTTGAGGAAATCAAATGCAGAAATGAATGACTGATCAAGACTTTGTTGGCAACTTCATCTGCAGACAGAAAACGCAAAAGATATTCAATACTCCGTCGAGCGATGCTGGGAAATATGAGAAAGAATGTTTCCAATGTTAAATGAATGTTTGTTACAAGCACAGCATCACCTTATGTCACAAATCATATTGAAACTCTCATAATTCCTAATGACTATTCAAATGACGTGTTGTTGGAGACGATTGTTGATAGATTTGTCACAGATGTTCTAGTTACACTGAGGATATTGTTTTCATTGTTGTTATGTTGCTTTGACTTTATTTTATTCTCATCTTCCAATTTTAAATGAGTTGAGGAATCAAAGTGTAATAATGACTCGAATTTGCTATTATCGTTTTGGAGACTCTCACGTCCAGCTGCAGCTATATCGTTAATATGGCTTTTAAGACAACAATAATTATTATAACTTTGTCGACCTCCTCAGTCTTGACCGTGACACCGTGACATAATGCAAACTTTCCAATGAATATGGTTAAATATGATGCGAAGTATACATATGAAATCAGTCACAGAGAAAATTCCCGTGTCATGAACACACACCAAAGTAAAATTCCTTCTCTGAATTCTTTACTATTCACCAGATAAAGATGGTGTTGATGGTGAAAGTGTGTTGATCTGACAGTGAATGCCGTAATTTTTTTTTGAAAACATTGTTTGAATTACAGTTTGTTCTTCGATGGTCATTTTGTCACCAGAAATTGCGCACTGCAAGAATTTCATTGATATGCACGGAGATGCTCCATTCGAGCATTCAAGCACTTCTTCGAAGACCGAGGTTTCGCTTAGACTGATAGTGAGTCTAAACGCATTTATGATCCACTCACGAATTGACTCAACGAAAAGGGTTGTGACCTAACACATACAGAACACATCGCTTGCATGAAGACATCGTGCCACAATTATCTCCGCATAGTAACAACTACTTCCCCGATTAAGAAGAAGTGAAATTCACTCACAATCAGTTCATTATCTCAGAAGTGAAATTAACATTCCGACTGAAATTGACTGAGTTTGAGCAAATAAGCATGCTTGCAGCTAATTTCGATCCATGCAATGAGAAATGAACCCATGATAAACACCAAACATCAGATGGGTAGATTTTGTATTCATATTACGAATAAAATCAATCCTCCTAAGGCAAAGTTATGCTCACTGAAATGAAACCGAACTGAAGAGTATTGACCTCTCGTGCAGTAGAAGTCAAATGCACAACCGAAATGAATCCGCGCTGGATAGCAGTCACCATTAAACTGAATTTGGTGATCCTGATATTATTACCGCTTGTGTACGCTGATCTATACAGATACAATGCATTGGAATGATCCACTCAACTACTTAAGATACTACTGATAGTAAACAAAACCATCCGACAACATCTATGCTTCTCTACAACAAGACAATGCTTTTCCATTCTTATTCTGTATGACATTTGAGAAGTTCTGTTTCATAAATTCTGTTTCCTTTGAAGAAAATCTACCATCCTATTCGAGACTTCCCATTTGTTTCTCTTTATCATATCATCATATTTATCTAGGGAATCTAATCCATTCCTCGAGATTTGTTTTATTATGCTTAAGATATGTGTGACGATCTTCCCATGAAATGATCCTCAATATACGATTACTCATTCCAGCTATATTTTGCTACATCGTTGACAGTGTTCTGCATTAGCACTTTTCTAAAGTTGCTTTTCACACGAATATTTCGAAAAGCCTGATTTAAAGTTTTTCGTTCCTAAATGTGATGCAAACGATCATTTCAAAACCTGAACCTATATTGCAGCTGAATTATCCCAAACTTTGCGGCACAAAACTACAGCAGTTGCCGTCACGACAGTCCTAAACACACTGAAACCGAAGATACTGACAGCTGGTGGATCCTTTCAAGCGATTTCGGTGTAATGTGTGGTAGCACGTGGAAAAACATTTATACAGCTGTCACGCCATGCACCATTGATATTCTCAAATTCATCTTACTCTCAGCAAATTCATGAGCTTCTTCCACGCAAGAGCATCAAACTTAAGCCAGACCCTAGCACGCGACATTGAACTGTCCCCGCGTGGTTTGTGCGAGGTCCCTTTGCACTTTGCGATTCTACCTCGCTCATGGAACATCACCAAACCATGCCTAGCTATTTTCCCTTTATTACGCCTGGCGTGACAGCATCAAAAACACGATATTGATCAACGAGGGAACACGGTGATGAACGCACGAAACAATCACATAAACAACAACGCGAAGTAATTACATAAACAAAAACAACAGCAAAGGGACAATCAAACAAATATTCACATAAACACGAGATTTCAATGCCCATATCCAATCTCAGCAGGATAGCACGAACAAATTCTGAAAACGAAATCGAATCAACTCAGCCGCAATCACTCCGGTCCAACTCAAAAGCAGTTTGAGGTCAAGTCAAGCTGATGCTAAATGAACCTTGGTATAGGTCTACAAGGTATAAGAGCAATTCGAGGAATGCTACTTGGCTTTCAGTTGCTTAAGTTATCAACTGGGAGCTCGAATGATGAAGTTTGAGAAAATTTCATGATGTACCCCTAAAACGCTAATTCAAAAACACTGTCTTTATAAAATAGACATCAACTCATTCCAACCCTGAGAAGACGCTGGGATAGCAACCAAGAGAAAATTCTACCCACTATGCACGGATCAAACTGCAGTCATCCAATTCAACCCAGGTCGTGATATAAGCTCTCGAAACTGGTCAGTTATTGAAAACAGAGGCGATGACTTATCGAGTACCTTACCACCACTCATGCTAGACAATAACTGCACTGGCAAGGGCAATAAGGATTGCATCATAGAAGTGTATGAATGCCGTCATGACACTAGCTAATAGATAAGCTTCGGCGAGTAACCACAAACACCTGAGAGATTTCTCCTCATAACGCATTTAATAACATTGGAACTTTATTCCAGCTGTTATTAAACAGCACTACGAGGAAGACGTTCTTCGAGTCACCAGTCAGCAACTCGACTCTACAGGATGAGTGGTCCAGGCGAACTTTCCAGACCTACCGCTAACTTCATAAGGCGATTCATACCCTACGTTCATGAAACTCAATTTTATGGGGATATTTTTCTTCCTTTTATATGCCAGTGCAGCCATTATCAACACCTGAGGTTAGCTTTCCCGCAAACTAACTAATACGTTATTTTGAATACGACGACTTTAGACTGAGTGATGAATTATAACTACACTGGCAAGGGACATAAGGATATGCATCATAGAATTGTATGAATGCCATCATGACACTAGCTAATAGATAAGCTTCGGCGAGTAACCACAAACACCTGAGAGACTCTACAGGTGAGTGGTCCAGGCGAACTTTCCAGACCTACCGCTAACTTCATGAGGCTATTCACACCCTACGCTCATGAAACTCAGTTTT
The DNA here is from genome assembly GCA_035041965.1 of Anisakis pegreffii. Lineage (NCBI taxonomy): Eukaryota > Metazoa > Nematoda > Chromadorea > Rhabditida > Anisakidae > Anisakis > Anisakis pegreffii. The sequence goes on along the minus strand of JAPYMA010000835.1, from coordinate 4,575 downwards.
ATAGGGATATTTTTCTTCCTTTGATATGCCAGTGTAGCTATCAAAACAAAACTGAAGAACCCATAATGTCTCTCCTCTTATTTGAATGGATTTCTCAAAGTTATCAAGTACCTTACTAACACTAATGACACGCAATAGCTGCACTGGCAAGGAGATAAGGATTGCATCATAGAAGTGTATGAATGCCGTCATGACACTAGCTAATAGATAAGCTTCGGCGAGTAACCACAAACACCTGAGAGATTTCTCCTCAAAACGCATTCAATAACATTGGAATCTTATTCCAGCTGTTACTAAATAGCACTACGAGGAAGAGTTTCTTCGAGTCACCAGTCCGCAACTCGTCTCTACAGGATGAGTGGTCCAGGCGAACTTTCCAGACCTACCGCTAACTTCATAAGGCGATTCATACCCTACGTTCACGAATCTCATTTTTATGGGGATATTTTTCTCTTTTCATAAGCCAGTGTAGTTATTCAAAGCAGAGGCGTTGACTATGTAATTAGACGGTAACTCAATATCTCCCCGTTAACATACTGAAGAACTCGTAATGCTTCTCCTCTCACTTTCTTAAACTTATCAAGTACTTTAGTAGCACCTATGACGAACAATAACTGCACTGGCAAGGGACATAAGGATAGCATCATAGAATTGTATGAATGCCGTCATGACACTAGCTAATAGATAAGCTTCGGCGAGTAACCACAAACACCTAAGAGAATTTCCCCTTGTAATGCATTTAGCAACATTCAAACTGAGTGAAATGATTTCATGTGTGCAGCCAGTGGTCAACCCGATGACATTTCTCCCCTGTTAAGGGAAAGAGCGCACGGTGGGTCCGGGAACCCCCGTTACCTGAGCAAATGCCCGTAGACACTACTCAGGCCAACTTACGCGCAATCCCTATCCCCGGTCAAATCGGCGCCTTTCCCGGGCCGGGAACGCCCGTAATATGTTCCGAAGAATGAATGCTAGCGACACTCGGGTAAATATCGCTTGCATATTTTACGTTCTTTCTCCCCGATTCGCCGAGACTGCCGGTAGGCGGGGAACGCCTGTCGCATTTACCTAAATCTAGCCCCTCTTGCTGACAGCTCGACGGGTTGGGATCACCCATGCAACCAAAATATGCTTTTTAAAAATGAGCATTAACTGCACATATGATATAGCATTCAACTCAGTTCAGCTGTCACTAAACAGCACTACAAAGAAGACGTTCTTCGAGTCGCCACCTAGCGACTCGACTCTTCAGGATGAGTGGTCCAGGCGAACTTTCCAGACCTACCGCTAACTTCATAAGGCGATTCATACCCTACGTTCACGAATCTCATTTTTATGGGGATATTTTTCTCTTTTTATATGCCAGTGTAGTTATTCAAAGCAGAGGCGTTGACTATGTAATTAGACGGTAACTCAATATCTCCCCGTTAACATACTTAAGAACTCGTAAGGCTTCTCCTCTCACTTTCTTAAACTTATCAAGTACTTTAGTAGCACCTATGACGAACAATAACTGCACTGGCAAGGGACATAAGGATAGCATCATAGAATTGTATGAATGCCGTCATGACACTAGCTAATAGATAAGCTTCGGCGAGTAACCACAAACACCTAAGAGAATTTCCCCTTGTAATGCATTTAGCAACATTTAAACTGAGTGAAATGATTTCATGTGTGCAGCCAGTGGTCAACCCGATGACATTTCTCCCCTGTTAAGGGAAAGAGCGCACGGTGGGTCCGGGAACCCCCGTTACCTGAGCAAATGCCCGTAGACACTACTCAGGCCAGCTTACGCGCAAGCCCTATCCCCGGTCAAATCGGCGCCTTTCCCGGGCCGGGAACGCCCGTAATATGTTCCGTAGAATAAATGCTAGCGACACTCGGGTAAATATCGCTTGCATATTTTAAGTTCTTTCTCCCCGATTCGCCGAGACTGCCGGTAGGCGGGGAACGCCTGTCGCATTTACCTAAATCTAGCCCCTCTTGCTGACAGCTCGACGGGTTGGGATCACCCATGCAACCAAAATATGCTTTTTAAAAATGAGCATTAACTGCACATATGATATAGCATTCAACTCAGTTCAGCTGTCACTAAACAGCACTACAAAGAAGACGTTCTTCGAGTCGCCACCTAGCGACTCGTCTCTTCGGGTGAGTGGTCCAGGCGAACTTTCCAGACCTACCGCTAACTTCATAAGGCGATTCATACCCTACGTTCACGAATCTCATTTTTATGGGGATATTTTTCTCTTTTCATATGCCAGTGTAGTTATTCAAAGCAGAGGCGTTGACTATGTAATTAGACGGTAACTCAATATCTCCCCGTTAACATACTTAAGAACTCGTAATGCTTCTCCTCTCACTTTCTTAAACTTATCAAGTACTTTAGTAGCACCTATGACGAACAATAACTGCACTGGCAAGGACATAAGGATAGCATCATAGAATTGTATGAATGCCGTCATGACACTAGCTAATAGATAAGCTTCGGCGAGTAACCACAAACACCTAAGAGAATTTCCCCTTGTAATGCATTTAGCAACATTCAAACTGAGTGAAATGATTTCATGTGTGCAGCCAGTGGTCAACCCGATGACATTTCTCCCCTGTTAAGGGAAAGAGCGCACGGTGGGTCCGGGAACCCCCGTTACCTGAGCAAATGCCCGTAGACACTACTCAGGCCAACTTACGCGCAAGCCCTATCCCCGGTCAAATCGGCGCCTTTCCCGGGCCGGGAACGCCCGTAATATGTTCCGTAGAATAAATGCTAGCGACACTCGGGTGAATATCGCTTTCATATTTTAAGTTCTTTCTCCCCGATTCGCCGAGACTGCCGGTAGGCGGGGAACGCCTGTCGCATTTACGTAAACCTAGCCCCTCTTGCTGGCAGCTCGACGGGTTGGGATCACCCACGCAACCAAAATATGCTTTTTAAAAATGAGCATTAACTGCACATATGATATAGCATTCAACTCAGTTCAGCTGTCACTAAACAGCACTACAAAGAAGACGTTCTTCGAGTCGCCACCTAGCGACTTGACTCTTCGGGTGAGTGGTCCAGGCGAACTTTCCAGACCTACCGCTAACTTCATAAGGCGATTCATACCCTACGTTCACAAATCTCATTTTTATGGGGGTATTTTTCTCTTTTCATATGCCAGTGTAGTTATTCAAAGCAGAGGCGTTGACTATGTAATTAGACGGTAACTCAATATCTCCCCGTTAACATACTGAAGAACTCGTAATGCTTCTCCTCTCACTTTCTTAAACTTATCAAGTACTTTAGTAGCACCTATGACGAACAATAACTGCACTGGCAAGGGACATAAGGATAGCATCATAGAATTGTATGAATGCCGTCATGACACTAGCTAATAGATAAGCTTCGGCGAGTAACCACAAACACCTAAGAGAATTTCCCCTTGTAATGCATTTAGCAACATTCAAACTGAGTGAAATGATTTCATGTGTGCAGCCAGTGGTCAACCCGATGACATTTCTCCCCTGTTAAGGGAAAGAGCGCACGGTGGGTCCGGGAACCCCCGTTACCTGAGCAAATGCCCGTAGACACTACTCAGGCCAGCTTACGCGCAAGCCCTATCCCCGGTCAAATCGGCGCCTTTCCCGGGCCGGGAACGCCCGTAATATGTTCCGTAGAATAAATGCTAGCGACACTCGGGTAAATATCGCTTGCATATTTTAAGTTCTTTCTCCCCGATTCGCCGAGACTGCCGGTAGGCGGGGAACGCCTGTCGCATTTACGTAAGCCTAGCCCCTCTTGCTGGCAGCTCGACGGGTTGGGATCACCCACGCAACCAAAACATGCTTTTTAAAAATGAGCATTAACTGCACATATGATATAGCATTCAACTCAGTTCAGCTGTCACTAAACAGCACTACAAAGAAGACGTTCTTCGAGTCGCCACCTAGCGACTTGACTCTTCGGGTGAGTGGTCCAGGCGAACTTTCCAGACCTACCGCTAACACCATAAGGCGATTCATACCCTACATTCGTGAAACTCATTTTTACGGGGATAATTTTCTTTTTTCATTTGCCAGTGCAGCTATTATCAACCCCAGTCACAACTCCTCCCGCAACAAACTAAATATTCTCTGATGTGATACCTCTACATCTAAGGAGTGATCAATTCCGAGAGCTTTTTTTTCCAGCCATGACATGACTAGGATACTGCGTTAGGTTGTCTACAGAGAGCTAAGTATTCCTCTAAATTGTATGCTAATACGGCTTATGGTAACGTCGAACTAACGTTTGACTTAGCAAAGTCAATGCCCGCTAATCGCCACACCCACTCATGTCAGCATGTGCTAAATTTCCAGTCAAGCCGTTTCAAAGTTTTGGTTCAGTGAGCTTATAATACAGTTGCAGTCAAGCTAAGCTAAGTTTAGCTGCGACAGCTATCTCAATACATATCAGGAAGTGTGCTAGTCTCATATCCATGCTAGAGTCCAACACAAATTTACGTAATAGAGTCCACATTGGAGAGGGTGGGGGGAATGGTGGGGTGCATAAATTGAAAAAAAAGTTCAATCAGGTGGGATGGGCCATATTTATAG
>JAPYMA010000833.1:0-73665 GCA_035041965.1 Anisakis pegreffii | reverse complement strand
ATATTAATGCTTGCTCGTTTGGAAAGCCGTACGCACGGAAACCACATTGAATTCTACAAGGTTCGAATTTTCGAAATTTCCATACACAGCGCTGAGTTGCTTCCATATTGACTACTTGAATCACAATTTCACTTCACAACTGAAATTATCATTGATAGCCGCGATTGATTCATTGCACAGAAGCGACTCGGGACGAGTTCATCAGGTCTGGTTTTCAAGGCGATTTTTTCAGCACTGCATTTGAGTCATTCAATTATATGAAATGGCGGGAAAAATACAGTTTTGTTTTCCCGATCGAATGTGGCAACTTTCAATTATCAAAAACATAATGACAATAAAAAACCTTAACGGACCATTATCACAATATCTATCTCGTATTTCTTGCATATTTACGCAATATTAATTATCTACGAAGTAATGCGGGCCATTTGCTTTTGTTTAATTATCACTTACAATTTCGCTTTGATCACTAGCAATTGACAGCCGGAGTTTTCAATTACTTGCAAATCAACTGTGTCCACTATATCTATTTTCAACGTCTACACTTAGTTTGCTTTCAGAAATAATGAGTTGTTTCTTGCTTGCGTACCATGAAATGATACTGCGTGTGATAAACTTATATACTGCCGGTGTGCTTTACGATGATACGCAGTAGCGGGTTATGTTTCGAAAATTTTAATGACTTCGATTTCGCCAATCATTCGTCCGACACGATAAACACTCACCTATCTTGCACGTAGGCTCAGCGACCCACGCCACTCACCAAAAAGGCAATGAAGCACGACCGAACATCTGCAATTCAGCCGCCGCACTTCATACCTTTCGTAAGCTCTTCGTATTCACCATTCCGGACTCCTAATTCTAATCAGATAATATAACGAATCGTCATACTTTCCAGACAATGTATTTTTTTTGAAATGCTTATAGAATAAGTGGAGTTGGCGAAAATTTCGATATGAAATATCAGTAATCATTGATCACCTCAATAAAACGGTGTGATTGTTCCTTCATTTTCGGTTGGTTTTTACCTTTAGTTCACTTTGCATTCGGCTCAAGAAATGAATTGTTGGATGCGAAGAACGCGGTCGAGTCAAGACACATCATTATCATACTTCTAGCGTATCAGTTACACGTCTGTCGATGATGTATCTGTGCTTTAGGCAGCAGGCCCAATCAAATTGATGATGGTTATTGCGTTTTGGCTTTTATGGCTGCAGCTAGTATCAGACACGGCAATTTTAATCGCTGTTCACCAAATACCTGAACGAAACGAGTGGTGGCTACTTTCGAAGTTGAAATCACCGGAAGATATTAAATGGTTTTCTTCCGTTTTTCAGGTTTAGTACTGAAAATTTTCAGTCAGATCTAGTAAATTGTTATCTAAAATACTGCTTGTATCATAATGACGAATTAGAATACGTCTTTCATGAATTTTCACTACGGACTCACTTGCAAAATTTCATCTTATCGACCATCAGACGATCAACGAGATTCCGGCAATGTCAAAATGACTGAATCCAGCCAACCGGCCCAGCGGCGTTTATGCTCGACATTTATACGCAATCTCAAAGATGCTTTTAGTTGATATGAAGCTGCGTTTAAAAATATGTGTGCGTGTATACAGCCAGATGTCAGCGCATTTTCATATTTTTGTCAAAGAGCTTGCCCAAAATGCTTGACAATTGGTTAGAATTGCGAGAGTTTTTAAAAAGAATCAATATTGTGATAAGATTTTGATAGCGTAGCCGATGCATTCGCACTCATTTTTCAACATGAAGGAAAGGAGTTTCCTTCGAGTGATAATATATTTCGTTTTTTTTTTCTTGTGGAGAAAGGGTAAACTTTATTGAACGCCGATTGCCGGAATTAACATGAATTTTCATTGAGAAAATATAAAGTGTCCAGAGTTAGAATGAGCAGAAGAAGGAAAGTACTTGAATGAAAATGAATCTGGTTCAGAAGCACGCCGAGCCCGATACGATAGGTTGTATTCGTTCTATTCCTTGATAATCATAAGTATATGCGTTTCGATAGTACAGCGCGGTAGCCATGTGAAACTTAGTGCTGGGGCGAGACTTTGCTTGCCCTGGTTAAGTGCCGAAGCTCGTCGTAAACTGATACGGATGCTGTTATCATTTAGCTCGAATATCAGCCATTGCACACAGTTTTCACCTTTAATACATAACCGTTAGCTTATGCGCGTGCATGTGGCGCATTCCTGTTTAAGTCTTTCATGAGTAAACTTCAACCTATATCAACTGATCACAATGATCGTTTCTACTCGTAGATCATTCACTGGGGCCACCTTTTCTCGTTGTTCGATGCAGCGTTTGCATACCACTCAGGGAGTTTTTTTCGCAAAATGTTCAGTCTACGGATACGTCAGCTGCAAAAATCGATTTGTCATAATTCTCAGCATCCCAACTGATGATCGCAATAGTTGCTAGTTGCATCGACGAATGCACTGAATCACTGCACTCAACGTTTTATCTCATCGCTCAAGTATGTCACATTATCGGGATTCGCACTTCTATTATTTTGTATATTCAGTAAACCTTGCTTATTATACATCATAAGCAGAAGCTTATAATTGAGTGATTTAGCATGCTTCCTAGGTGATCGGTGATGCCACCTGCTGCTTAAATTAGTTGCGGCCTGCTGAATAAGATGGAGTGGAATATATATATATCATATATATATATATATATATGATATATATATATATATATATATATATATATATATATATATATATATATATATATATATATATATATATATATATATATATATATATATATATATATATTCCACCTCCCATCTTATTCTTGAAACCGCAAACCAATTTAAGCAGACAGGCGGCATCACCGGATAAAACAATCACTAGGGAAGCATGCCTAAATCACTAATTGTAAGCTTCTGCTTATGATGTATAATAAGCCAAGGTTTACTGAATGTACAAAATCGCGCTAGAAGTGTCGAGTCCTACGAATAATGAATACGAGCGATGAATTTATGCGAAGATGAAAACGTTGGTGCAGTGATTCGGTGCATTCGTCGATTGTAGCGAAGCAATTGCGATCATCAGTTGGGATGCGAAGTTATGACAATCGACAGCAACTGACAGCTGATTTTCGTAGGCAAACGGATATTTACTGCGAAAAACACAAATTGATTGCAAATATGCATCTGATCAGACAACAGAAAAGGTGAATGAATGATCATTTAGTAAAGATACAATGAACGATCCCATGATCCAAATTCTTCGTTCAGATTATCAGGAAGGGAACACTCATGAAGACTAAACAAGGAAAAGAATGCACCACATGCAAGCAGCAAAGCAACGGTTATGTATTAAAATGAAAACTATGCAATGAAAACGACTGATACGAACTAAATGATAAACGAGCGTCCGTTATCAGTTTACATTGAGCTTCAGCAACCATCAATCAGGCGCGTTTTACATTTAGCAAGCTCATTTCAACACACCAATTTCTCACTCGAGTTTTATCGCACAACCAACAACACTATCGAACCATATACTTATGAATATCAAGGAATACTTATTTCGAACGAATACTGAAACCTATCGTGTGGCTGGAACAATTCACTTCTGAATAGGAACACATTCAGAATTACTTTCCTTCTTCTGCTCATTTAACTCTGGACACTTATATTTTTCCTCATAATTCATGTTAATTCAATACAAATCGGCGTTCAATAAAGTTTATCCCTTTCTCCACAAGAAAAAAAAACGAAATATTATGCTGGCATCGCTTCGAAGAAGATTTACCATGTTGAAAAAAATGAGAGTGCAGTCAAGATGCATCAGCTACGCTATAAAAATCTTATCACAATATTGATTCTTTTTAAAAAATATCACAATTTTATGGTAATCCAAAGCATTTTTGGGTAACTCTTGATAAAAATATGAAAATGCACTGACTAATCTGACACTATGCACGCACACTATTTTGTACAGCTTTCATATCAACTAAAGCATCTTTTAGTTGCGTATAAATATCAGCATAAACGTAAATTAGGCAACTGAACCATTGGCTAGTTGTAATCATTTTGACGTAAGAATCCAGTTTCGTTATTTTTTGTGGTCGATCGAAAGTGTAAGTTTCGAAGTACGAAGGATTAGTACATAGTGAAATTCATGAAAAGACGTATTCTAATTCGTCATTATGTTGACGGCTGACTGCAAGCAGTATGAGACGACAAAAATGGTTTGCTTGACAGATGTACATAAGTAATAATTTACTAGATCTGACTGAAAATTTTCGAATATTTTCATCTGGAAAACGGAAAACGTTTGAAAATAGAATATAATTCGAATACAATCATCATTATTTAGTGAATTATTTGATCAGAATATTTCAAATATGTTTCAACTCAGAGAAGTAATACCACTCGTTTCGTTCAGGTGATTTTGGTGAAGTTAACAGCGATTAGAACTGCTAGGTAATTCAACGATGCACAGCACGATTTTAAGGAAATTGCAGCCACTAAAACTCCAAAGCACGCGCGAACGAACCATCTAAAGACAATTCTTGATTGGGCGCAACGCCAATGTAGAACGCTCGCTGCAAGGCGACGCGATTAACGTACATCATCACATCACGGAGACAGCAGACGTGCTTCTAAGCAACTGTGCATAGAGTATGCATGATGGTAATGTGACTGATGGTGTCGTGACTGATGATGCACACGCTGCTGGTGAATGTTTCTTTTGCGATTCTTCGCATCCAATAATTCGATTTCTTGAAGCCGAATGCAAAGAGTGAACTAAGCCGAGTCGATGCTAAAGGCATAACGAAATGAAAAACAATCACACCGTTTTATGAAAGTGATCAATGATTAGAATCGTATCTGATATTTCATATCGAGAAATTTCATAACTCCACTTATTCACAATGCTTCATTAAAAATACATTGTCTGGAAAGTATGACATTCTCGTATATTATCCTGATTCAAAATTAGGAGTCCGGATGGTTTTAATACGAGAAACACGAGAACATGAAAGTTGACGATGCGGCGATTCACAATCCTTGAATTACAGATGTTCAGTCGACAACGTTTACCATTTGCCTTTTTGATGTGCTGTGTTAGGAGGTCATGAAATACGAATGACCTACGTGCAAGATAGATTGAAATGTTATCGTGATATCGGACCATTAGAATGATTAACAGGCGAATCATCGAAAGTCGATTAAAGTCACGAATTTCTTTTCAGAGCATATAACATTACTACTGCCAACATCATCATGCGCCTATTTTCAGCAGCATATACAAGTTTATCATTTTATAGTACGGGTATCATTTCATGGTGCAAGCAAGCAACTTCGTGGCTTCATTGAAAAATTTAAGTGAGACGTTCAGTAAGATGCTATAATTGGACAGTTGGTTGCAGATGAATTGAAACTCGGCTGAGTATTGCTATCACTGAAGTGATCAAAACTGAAATTGTAAGTGATGAATTAAGTTCAGAATTATACGACACTAAAGCAAAATAACCTTATTCACTCTCTGTTCATCCGAACCGAGAATCGGCATTGAATTAATATTGCTGATTTGCAAGCCAACCAAATCTGTTGGGAATTGAACTTGTACGCTGCAACAGATCAATATGCAAAGTAATAAAGGGCAAATTATAATAATTAACATAGAATAACGAGATGCGGATATTTGCATGTGACAACCGTGATAACAATGATAATGAGTGTCCGTTTGAAACGTTTACATAAGGTTTTTTGGTAATAAATTAATGTTTTTGATAATTGAAAGTTGCCTACATTCGATCAGGAAACAAAACTGTTTTACCATTTCACATAACCGTTCCATATAATTTTTACAGATGACTTATATCACCATCCAAATAAATCCTTGTCCCTTTGAGTGCTGAGAAAATCGACCTTGAAATAGACCTGATGAATGCTGAACTCATCAAATGGCTAAGAAGAGTCCAATGATCGCTCGCAAGAATCGTCCAAAAACCCAATGCAATGAATCAATCAGCGGTATTTTAAATCAATGATGAATTTCCAGTTGTGAGTGAAATTGTGATTTCAAACTGCATAAGCGGCGGGTCAGTTTAACACGATCTATGGAGCAACTCAGCTTGTGCTAAACAGCGATTGCCAGTAGATTGATTTCGAAAATTCAGTTTGCTTGTAAATTTTCAATGTGGTTCCGTTAAGGCAGCTTTCAAAATGAGCAGAATGGCGCAAATTTATTGTATCGCATTTTGTGATAATCGTTATCATTTCTATTTTGAGTACCCTTTCAAACGATACTGGAATGAATGTGTTGCAGATGTGCTGCTTCTTTACGCCGTACCGCACTTCTCCCATCGCCGTGCAATGTTTATCGATTGTCGCGCCGCGCGTCGCTCACTCATTTTGATCGCTTCTTCGTATCCGTTTACATATTCGTTTAGATTATTCCTCAAACAATAATTTCCTCCTCGAAAATTCGAATTGACTGCTTCATATTACGTATTTGCACAGCAAACGCTTGTTCAGACGTCTGCGGCGCTAGTTACTGTGAGTGGAATCTAGTATGAATGCATATTCATTCTCACAATTTTGTGGATCACCGAAGAAAGTATCACCTCAATCAGTGAATAAAAACTACAATACGTACATGAATAACCGACTTTCATCGGGTTTTGATTATGCCTGCTTTGAGATGAAGTCTCGTATGATACTTCTGCTTTTAGGCGATTTCTCTGAAAAGTTCCGTCCATTTTGAACTCCATGCCCACTGACCAAGTACTGTTGAATTAATAATTTTTCATACATCATTTCTAACTTTTCTTAATAGCTACCTACATAAAGGAGGGCAACGTGCAGATCTGTCTGATTTACGTGTTCCTAATCAAATCTTCTAGTTCGTCTTTGTGATAAATATTATGCAGTGATAATCAAATTTAGTTGCTTCTAAATTCCGCTTCTCCTTCGAACTACCTAGAATATAGATGCAAATTTTTGGAAGTAGAATGCCCAAATAAACATTTCAACCATCTATATCATATTTTGGATCAGCTCATCTGTGTTACGATAAATGTGAATGTTCATAACTTATTACGAAGAGTTAGTTCATTATTGTTGCAGAAGTTACAGTTTTCAACGTCAGTCTTTTATTACGCATGAATCAGCACTGTGAATTAAAAAGTACAAATTGAAATGTTATTTGTGCTCATTTCATTAAAAATATGTCAAGCTGGTCTTTTCCCTTTGGAAGTTGTCATGCTGTGCCGCAAGAATTTTAAACAGATAAGCTTTTTTTGTTGATGAGATTACCGCGGAAATTGTATACGAACAATCAAAGTCGCACTCTTTGTATGGATGCTGTGTATCATTGTATCATCCAAGCTGATTCTTACTTCACTTCAAATTTATCTGATCCGATTTAAAAAGGCCGAAAGGATAATTGGTATCAATGAGTGACCCTGATCCATTGAAGTCGAGTCTTAGTCTAACTGTCTAAGAGTCGCTAATTACCTGAATGAGATCAGCATTCCAAAAGCTTGTTATGAAATCGCTACTCAAAGTTGCCAAGCCTTCCCGTTTTGATTGCCAACCACGTGATTATCAATTTGAATTGAATGTAATCTTATTGAATGCAATTGTCTGTCATGAAATTAGAGAACCGTAGAAGTCTTCTATAGAACTCCTTTTTCGAAATTCTTCCTCACATTACCTAAATTAATAGACCGCTCTTGTATGAGCCATGCGTGTGCTGCTGAGTTAAGTGCATACGACATCTTCAACTAGACATTGTTTCATTGAAAAAAGCAAGCATCCACATAGATGTTTCAATTGTTTCGACATCTTCAAGAACACGAGTGGCTATTGATGCGAGCATGGAACAGCGTCCTGGATGAACCGCATGCTGTGCATAGTTCCGAGGTGTCATACAAATGAGTGCAAATTATGAAGTAGCTAAAAGGTTGACGTTTGGTACGAATTAGCGAATGTTTTTTGAATTTAAAATGGGATGCTTGAAGAATTTATGCACAAGAACTTAGCATATTTCCTCCTGATTACTTGTCTTATTTTATAATGTTCATCACTTCATCACATAATCAATAAAACTAACATGCAATGCGCTCAAATATCGCAGATCAGCTGTTTGCTGGAATAGGCACCCGAACATGTCCGCACGCTGTTATTCGCTTTGAACTTCGTCCGTCTCTGAACTCTTGAGTGCACCAATCATTTAAATTTTGTATCGATTTTGTGTGTCAGAATTGAATTCTCAACAGAAGTGTTATCACGAAAATAATGCACAAACTAGCAAAACATAATTAATAACTAGCAAAACATAAAACTTATCTTTAATGCTGAGCCGTATCCTTAGTTCATAGCCTTAGCGTAAACCTAGTTTCTTTCAAATTTATTTCGTGTGGTGCAATGGTGCCCCAAGAAGCAAAAAAGGATTCTAGCCAGCTAATGCTTTAGTGGCACTGTGGTAAGGAGAAAGTCGTTTGTAAGATTCGTAAATGGATTTTGATGTTGAAATTGATGCAATCACGCGTCTAAAATTAGTATGTGACGGAGGTTTGCATATTCGCAGTCGACTGAATATTAATAGCGGAAATGATAGGTTTGTTTATTGAAGAAATGGTAGCTACATGGAATGACGACGCAAGATTGATGTTAATTGATGAAATGCATAAAAGATCCGAAATGTGGGATTCGCGACGGGTATGCATGATTGTGTGAAGTTTGTTCATCGATAAAGTTGAACCTCGTATCTTTTGCTGGTTGAAATTCGACATTTCGGACTGACTCAGTATACTGACCAAAGTTCTCTTATACTGGAACATTGATTTTTGATAGAATGCTGATGAAGCATTCGTTCAGAGAAAAAGGGTTGTAAGAATGTATTGTTACCATATTATCAGTTAAGGAGCGTCACGCATCAATTGATCGTAAGAGGGAAGTGTTTTGCGAGATAGCTGCGACGATCAATGCATCTGGAGCGTGTGCAACCCAAGTGTTCACAGGTTTACCTCTTTGCCATCATGAGTACTTCGCATTCTGTATGCGTATTATGCAGCATCATTTAACGAATATGGTTAACACTCTATCCAACTAATTGCTCGTTTCATTCTTGCGCATAATTAACTGAACCTTTCTGTTGTTTTTTAGTAATACTTTAGACATGATGATGCTAGAGCCCGAATTTGAAGTATTCCTGCATTGGCTTCGTTTCGAGTAACCTGATTATTCGTGCGTTTAATACAATTTCTAGAAGATGATGTGCGCACACAGTGGAAAAATTTAAAGGATACGTTTAAAAGAAAGTCAAAAAAACGTCAAGCTGATGTGAACGCTGGAATTGAAGATACACAGCCAACATGGCGATTTTGGTCAAAAATGTCATTCATTAAAAGTGAACACAATCATGACGTATCGAATGCCTCTCCAATAAATGTATCTGTGAAAACGGAAAATTCATTTCTCGAAATGTATCGAATTCATTTATTTATTATCATTTTGCCACTGTCATTCAGTTCGAGTTATATTTCAGTTGTTATCTTCTTATATATCAAATATTTCACAAAAAATACAACACTGAACAATGTATTCACTCATTCGTTTTCCGTTCCTTTAATTCTTAAGTTTCAGGGCAGCAGCTACAGCAGTAGATACACCGCCGCATTCCTTTGAATCACTGCTCAGTTTAGTCGAAAAACAGATTTCAGACGAGAGTGTCAATAGTGTTGAGTAAAATTTTGCATCATCCAATTACTCTTTTCATTCGTATTTCATCTTGCTTCGAAAGACAATCGTCAACCTCTGCAGCTGATTTCAAAAATAAATTCTGAAACGATATATAGCGCAATGATATAGCTTTCATCATAGCATGCCTATTTCACAAATAATTTTTGTCGACACATTCATTCGTTGATGACTCATTCTGAACTTTGTTGAGTTATAAGTTGAAATGCAACTATTGATTGCTATTCGGTATCTCAATTTCTAGCAGATATTGGTTTATTAGCATTTGAACCATTCAATTAGTTCTTTCATGAATATGAGTGGAAAGGTAATTCAGTGCAAATGGAACGAGTGATGATTTGGGTAATGTGCCTCATTCAGTGACCCGAAACGACTTCATGTGCGAGGCCGCTGAAATCACTTCGAATTCATCGATTCACTCACCTCAGCAAACTGATGTTTGTTTTCCGTTTTATCATTTTCCATCATTCACTCCGAAAATTGTTTCAAAAATCATTTTCTGCAAATGTTTCATATTACATCATTTCAGCTGCAAATGATTTTCTAACAAAAAATTTTCATTTTGTTTAAATTTAAAACTGCATTCTCATTTCATTACTTCCAATAACCAGTCACATCGCCTCAGCGTTTGATTTTACTGCTATGGGGATACAGATTTGTTGAAGGGCTTAGCTTCACATTCACCAGTACATCCATCGGCAACGGCTGTAACCCGCGTCAAACGAAGAGCATTCAAGAGGAAATCGGTTAATGTTGATGGAATTTCGGATATGTGTGCTGCACAATCGATTTCAGATTTCAAGGATGAATACACTTGGTTCGGTACGGTTCTCGCATAATTTAATTGTTTCATTCAACTTTCATTGTTATTTTTTGATGAATTATTCTCATTTTTTCTCGATTTGCACGTGTTCGCTAACAGAAAATATTCACAACTACATGAGAATTATTCTCAGAATTCATTTGCCTTTCATGTTTAAGAAGTAATTTTATTGTTTAAAAAGTGCTGCTAATTTACGAACGTGAAATTTGTTTTTGTGAAAAACAACGTTTTTCCTTCTTGACATTTCAGGTCGCACCGTGGCCAGCTCACTTCAACGAATCTCTATTAATGCACCAATCATGTCGCTAACACTTAAGAAACAAATTTCAGACTTAATTTATGATGCTGAACTGAAACAGCTGATAAATTCACAAAAAAGCGAAGAGTCGTAGTCTATTTGTTCTGTTGACAATCGATTTTTATGTTGTATTTTTCTCATTGTATGTATCATTTGGAGAAAATTTCATCATTTAAAAATCAGCTGAAGTGGTATTGAGATAGACAGGTATTAAGAATATCCGTTTCGATCGCTTTTGTACAGCATTGAATTTCATATAATAAGGAGTAATTTCATTCCGTTAAACGTTGCTAAAAAGCTGAGTTTATTTATTCGTGTAAACTTCTTACGATATCAGATTATGAAACCTACTTCTGTTTATTACCATTTAGATTTACATTGAATGTATCTCAAAATACCTCTCTTTTCTATTATAGCATCACTGTTACATTAACAATTATCATTAACATTAATGTTACGATGTTCATTACTGTTGTTATCAATTTTGACTTTTCTGCATCCGTTTCATTGGCCTATAGTTTTGTTACTGCTCAGCTAGAGTAGTCAAAAAATGCGAGCACAGAATGAGAAAAGATGAAACGAAACTCAATATTGAAAATGAAAAGTGTTTCATTTCGATCGTTCTCGTAAGAATATCCTTTAACTTGATTATTCAGCTTCAGCTTCGTCATCATCCAACGCCAACAATTGATCTATTCTTCTTTTGTTGAATTAGCCATCTAAGTTATGTTGTTTAATTCGCTCTGCCCACTTCGCTACTTTTCACGCTCTAATTTTGCATCCACATTTTTGTTGACCACAAAATTTTGTGTTAAAGTGAAGTTCTTGATTATGTTTGGTATTAATCACATGCCACATTTATTAAAATCAATGTAAATTAGTTTTTGTTCAGTATTTTTGCTTCTCTATTATTTTAAAATTGTGGTATCTTTATCATTATTTATTCTCCCACGTAAAAGCTGTTCATTCAAGTTGCATCTTTGTGTTCACTCTAACAATGCATCATTCTGTGCACTCCAAAATCAGAGCTGATCGGTATGTATTGAAATGATTTGGTCCTATCATCTAAACATAATTTCCAATCGAAAAAGCAGCAAGTAATCACTGCTTGAACAAGCAGTAATGCAAGTGCTCATTAGTTATAGACAGACAGACAGTTGTGACGTAGCCACTAGCTGAAGTGCTCGCTGTAGTCCAAGCTACCAACTGCAATAACGTTATGGCATATAGCTCGCACTTTCTGGAGGCTTGTCGAATCAATGTTTATTTATAGTATTGATTTGGTTAACCGAAAAGCGTACACGCTCAGTGGATATGTGCTCTGTTATACTATAGTTTTGAGGAATTTGCTTGAGGTTTTATTCAGCATTAAATGCACGTCAATGTTATCTCAGTCAATTATTGATACTACAATGGAAAGCTCTGTTGATTGATATGAATTAAGTTAATTTTCTTGAAAAGGGACTGCTTCAAAATGGGTTTTTAGTCGTTTGGAAAAGATGGCTCCTACAAGAAATCGACAAAACAGTTCTACACGCTGTTGAGCCTTTAAATTCTTCAACATTCGTAACTTGCTTGCATCACAAAGAAAGGGTAAGATTAGAAGTTGATGAACGGAAAGATGAGATACTATCGATGATACATATCCATTGAACTGTATCAGTCTTTATAATCCATCCAACGGGAATCAATATTGTTGCGGTACGTGCAGATAGATCAGTGGAATGAATGATGGAAAGTGGGCAAAATTCTGAAAACATTACCAAGTGTGCACGCCTCTACTACGTTTATTTCCATTCACGTTTCATCAGACCAAATAAGTTTTATTTTTCTGTCCATTTTTAACGACGCTTCTTTCTAAACTGTGAGCAGTATTTCTAACTCAAAACGAAAGATCTACTCGTATTTTTCTTCAGTGTGAAATTTTCGACGACGTTTCATTATGAAAAGCTATCAGAGCAGATTTTGTTGTTAAATATCATGTGATGAATGCATTCGAACTTCATCCATTCATTTCATTGTTTGTCTTTGAACTTTTATATCCTTCGATCGCCTATTTCAAATGAATTTGAGTTGCGGAATAATGTTCGTTGAACGCAGGGTTGTCATTAAGTGGCCGTATTGGTGCATTGCAACAAATCTTTGGGAATCGTTCCATACGCATGCATCATTGATAACGTTCCTAAAACAAGAACACATTCTTATCGATTTCAGCCCAAACAAACGACTAATCGTCTCATTCTCGGTATCATCCAAAAAAGCGAAATTGATATATTCACAGTGTTGTCTAAACTCATCTTTTAGCTATCGACCAATCTTGATTATTTGATATATAAATTTTTCATTACTACCACTAAAAATACATTTGGCATTACGTCAATATTAAGCTTGCATCAAGTAACCAACTGTTTGTTCAGCCAAATAAACCAACAATAAAAGAAAGAAAAGTGCTCTAAAATCAGTTCATCGAAATGAATGACACTCAGAGAGCAGTAATCACTCAAAGATCAATAGTGAACACATACTCTATCTGGGTTTGTAAGCAATGCTAATGAGTTTGATTGTGAACTAAGTTTTGATGATGTGCATCCTAAATTCGTTGATTTCTTATTTGCAGAAGTATCATCAATTGTTTCATATGGCATCATTTATTCTTTTGCTGTTGGCTTCATATTACAAATTTGATTTTCTAAAGATAAAAATTCGTTTGAGATTTCATTTTAAGACACTTCAGTTTTTGCGTGAATGATCGGGAAGACAATGATAATAACGGAAAGGTAACTAAATTTTGACGGAGCAATGTTTAGTGATTCGCAAGAATTGCTTATCTTCCTATCGTTGTAGTTCAGTCAACCTTCCGGAAATAATGTAACGTTTTTATTTTGTCTATCCTAATTTTTTACGCTTTTTTCTTGCTCTGTAAAATTCCTTGCTGTTTTTCTGAGTCATTTTCCCATCTCCACCAACACAGTTAGAACAATTTCACTTCTCACCGTTCTTTTATTAATTACGCTTTTCTTGACGTTCTATGACCATCAACTCCGCACGCTGCTGTTCATTTCGTAATTGGTGAAATGCATTACTTGCATTGCTATCATCTTTATCTAATCGTTTGAATGTTAATTTATCGATAATTTCAGAGTTGTAGTCAACTGTTTTGTTACAAAGCGTGTATTTCCGTAATGAGCGCATTTTGCTATCAATTGAGCGTCTTTTAGGTTCTCAATAAACCTGTTGTTCATGATTTTCTCTTCGTACAAAAATTAAATGCATCTCTGTGTGGTAAAATGGTGATCAGTTTTATGCAGCCTAGTTGTTTCACTTGTTGTTCAAATGATATTGAGTCTGTCTTGGACAATTCTTTAATCACATTCCTATTTATTTATAAACACATAACATTATGATTGAGCATAGCACTTTCTAAACAATCATTTATTGCTTATTGATATTCTCATGATTGAACACAGGTGATATTTTGTAGGGAAAATGTTTGTCAATAAAGTGAGTTCAAGTGTATGATATGAACTAATGGTGTAAAGAACTGCAAAGGTACAATTGGAGAACGAACGCATTTACATTCATGTTATTGAACAAAAACCACTTTGAAAGATGTTTAAACTTTATATTTTCGTACAAATTTATAAATCATTTTAAATCGCCACTTTTGTTCAGTAATCTTAATGAAATATCCTCCAATGTCAACGAAACAATAAAATCTGTTTATGACAACTAAAATATGTCATTAAGTCTTGGAATTAAACGTTTTGTTGCTTTAACATTCTAAAAACACCACACTCATTATTTTGTGATTCGTAAGGAATGCGTTTCTATCAAGTTAATTTGAAATAACACACCTGCAATGAAACATTTTTAATTACATATTTACAATTAATCAAATCAACAACTGCTCAACATATTGTTCCAAAAAATTCGTTAATGGGTAGTGGGAAAATTCAACTGATAAATTTGTGACAACTAATAGTAGGTTTTTTAATCAAATCGAATACGTAATATTGAAAAGTAATCATATCATATATCCATTCGTTTACACTACAGAGAATTCGTTTGACTGTTCCGTTATTGGCTGAAGGAACATTCGATTGATCATGAGAAATGAAATGAAACAAAACTGCACTGTGTGCTGTTCGTTTCACTTTTGGTGTTCAATTTTATTCACTTTCGACTTTCTTATCTTTTCCATCACATTGGTCATTTTGTTTCATCGCAAATGTTCTCTTAAAGCACCAGAATAATTGCTTTTTCAAGTAGTCCTCCATTGAAAATTTAGTTTACGTCATACATTACCACAGAAATGCGCCGTTCCATTGATAAGTTTTCGTAGATCCTTGTCCACATCAAATTCATGGAAAATTTACTCATTTTATCTGGAACTGCTCGTTAAAATCCTTATTCGATTGTTTAATTTAATAAGAAGGAATATAATCTCTGAACTCTTCATCGCTGTCCCAAACTCACCATAAATGCATCCATCTGGCTTAAATGCATGTTCATATCATGCGTCCATTTTGAGATATAATATAAGGCGATTTTGTTTCTTTACACTACTATGTATTATTATGTAATAATGCACGGCGATTGTGCTTGTTCGATCGCAATAGATTCATTTCTTCAATGAAACAAGGAATTTTTGGTAACAAACCCCTCGGCCATTAGATCAATTTGCTGATTTTCTCCTAATACGGGATGTTAAATAAGAGAAACTTTGAGGTCACATGGGCTGTTGAAGGAGGAAGGGAGGGGTGAACGAGGTCTGTCTGCCATAAGAGAGCACCAGTGGTCTATCTATTTACCCAAACGAAATTTCGTTTTACTTGCATCATTTCGTACGATTTACAATCCAGTCTGTTTCTTCGAAGAATGCAACTTTTTATAGGTGTAAATATAGAAGTCGCAATTGCACCTGAATCTTGCGAATATCGAGTTCAGAAGCGATGGATAGTACTGGAAATGATGCGATGAAAGCGGCTGACGCAGAAACTAATAAGATGGGTTTTTTAAGTTGTAGCAGTTATGTGATTGGTAATATTATTGGTGCCGGTATCTTTATAACACCCGTTTCGATTGTTAATGAAGTTGGCTCGGTTGGTTTATCGTTGATTATTTGGATAATATCTGGATTGATCGCACTGATTGGTTAGTAATTATTAACTGCATTTCGAAACACTATGACTCTACAATTTTCGCCTCCTCACACTTGAAGCTGATTTTTATTCATAATCGAAATACGCTATCAAAATAACGAGATAAACGTCAAGTGTATATAATGATGCTGTCTCATTCTGATCTTATCAAATCAAGAATTTTTAACTAAACTACAGCATCGACTATAAATTTCAGCACTCCATGAGGTAGATACAGGTCAAGATGATTTCCAAATCCTCTCTTTTCAGGTTCTATTGTATTTATCGAACTTGGGACTAGTATAGTTGAACCAGGTTGTGATTTCGCATACGTATGCTACGTGAAATGGTATGGTCCTTGTTTTAAATTAATAAATTCTAATCGTTTGAAAAGAAGACTTATATTTGAAAATTTCAGTCAATTTATATTAGTTTTTCATGCGATCATATTCACCGTTTAGATCATCTTTTTTCATTTGCTCGGCAAAAGCGCAGTGTGCTATTCGTGTCTTGCCGAAGATATGTAAGCATTCTTCGTGAGAACGTGATCAAATACACATACACACGACGATTGATGAGTGCTATGAAAGTTCCAACCTCGATCTCGTTTCAGGAATGCGATTGCTTTCGCATTCATGTGGGTCGGTGTTTTCATCACCTTTCCAGCATCCATCGCCGTTCAAGCACAGACTTTCGGCAGGTATATCGTCGAGGGAATCGCACCGTTCGTTAATGTCACTGAACCATACGACGTGGTTTGTAGCACTGCACTTGCGTTCATCTTGCTAGGTTGTGTACTATTCCGGTCAACTTTTCTATTCGGTTCAAAAATAACTTATTGCGGTTTGATTCATTGTATAGAGCAAAACGTAGAGATCATAGAATATGTAGATCTGCATTAACTGTTTCGTCATTCGCAAAAATCTCATCATGAATGATGCCTTCAGAATCGATTTATTCATTTATGAACCGCTATGAATTTTTCCTCAACCCAGTATCAGCTGAGCATTCCGCACAAAGAATTTCATCAATACTGCCCAGAATTTTCGTTCATCCCTCATATGAAGCAGAATCGTGTGCATGTTGCATTTTACAAGAGTTCATTCATTAATAATCAGTTTTCAGCATTGATTGTTTGGATTAATTTTCAATCATTGGAAGAATTCGCTGCTAAATTTCAAATAATTGTGACTATTGCAAAACTTGGCTCAATGGCACTCGTAATCTGCGCTGGTTTCTATTTGTTGATAGTTGAAGGTAAAATTGTTCATACTGCAAATTACCTGCCTTCATGAATTTACTGTGAATCAGTTAAGTGTGCTGTGAGTCGCAGTAAAAATACGAAGTGCCTGAGAATACTATATGAATATGATTTGAATATTCACATTTGACATTATTTTATCAACAAAAATTATTAATACTTTGAGAAGTAAACAACATGTGTTCTGCTAGAAGTTGTTCCGATGGAAGATCGTTGTTTCAATTTTGAATGAAAGTTCCTATCAAACAGGTAAAACATCGAATTTGCAAAATCCTTTCCAAAATACCAATTGGAGTGTCGGTAATATCGTTTTTGGTCTATATGCTGGAGCATGGTCATATGCTGGTTGGGATGTTCTTAATTATGGCACGCCTGAAATTCGTAAGCCTGAGAAGTAAGCTCATTTATTGTGTTATGCATTCACATTTATGATTGAAGGGCATCAGTAAAATGTGGCCGCATCTGCAAATATTAATCATCCAATACAGCAATGAACACAATTCAAAATTAGTCTTATGGTTAGAGTAATGCTACACTTTCAATGCAACTTCATTGATATGATAAGTGACATTTATTCGTTCTAAACAAATCATGCGAATGAATCTTGCATGCAATTGCTATCAAACGCAATCAGATCGCCATCATTCTCTGCTTCCAGAACAATGCCTCTATCTTTGATAGTTGGTATAGCGGTAGTTTCGTTGGTTTATACTCTTACGAACGTTTCATATTTCGTTGTTCTCAGTGTGGATGAAGTGAAAAATACAACGGCTATTGCAGCGGTACGTTCTTTTGTGACGAATGAATTTCTTGCGTTTGATTTTCTTCAATGGAAGAGGGAATTTCGGCTCTTTCACAAATGATCTCAGCTCATGAGAGGTATTCCAGTTTAATAATTTCAATCAGTTGTTTGTTGATTGAAGTTTGTTACTCAAAGATGGTCTTTTTGTTGGGATATTTCAATATTTATTATGATGGTTCATCGATTCAAAGGACAATATCAACTTTATTTCAGACGTTCAGTCAACGTGCCCTAGGTAATTTCTCTTACATTGTCCCGTTCATGGTGGCCATTTTGATATGTGGAACGCTCAACAGTAATATATTCTGCGGTAGTCGGTTGGCCTACACTTTACTACTTCTTCCGATTGTTGTCTTGTTACCAACTTATTTGGATTTTAGAGACCGTACCTACTCATATCTACTCAGTATCACTTATCTCAACCTTATCTATCTCCTCTTCTATCAATATTCAACAACCATTTTTGAAACAAATCACGTATCCTTATTTGCAGTTGTATGTATGCGGCGGCCCGTGAAGGCCATTTACCAGCTTTTTTGAGTTGTATAAACCATGAAAATGGAAGTCCTCGAGCAGCATTGCTCGCTCAGGTTGCGCTCGCTTATTTTCATTCTTTATTCAAACATGAGTGTCCCTTAATCTTTCAAAATTATAGATCTCATCCTTTCTAGGAAGAGATATTTAGCTTTTGAGCGGATATAGTTCGAACGATTGTTCAGTAGATTTATTGTCATGTAAACTCGATCGAATTCAAGACAAGTCAGCGGATACATTAGTTCGGATGAATGTTGTGCTAGCAAGCACGAGAACGCTATGTGAAATGATCGATGAAATTCAGGCGATAATAACGGCTGCAATGATGTTCGCTGACAGCGATAAACTGATCGAGTACGTTTCGTTTGTGATGTTCTTTCAACGTATCGTTACGATGATAGCACTCTTGTGGATACGATATAAAAAGATCGCCGTTCATCCTGGTCAGTTTAGCCGTTGCTCTTGAACGCATTCTCTGATCGACTTGTTGCAGTCAACATTGTTTCGTCACCGTCTTATTTATTACATCAGTTAGTGCCTTTATACGATGCCAACTGATGACTGGCAAATGCGGTTATGGGCACGCTACTGCAAAAAAAGTAGCTTCACTATTCACTAAACTATTTTTGTTACGTTAACTCCCACTAGTAGCACCGCTGACGAAAAGGCTTTTCACTAAAAGTGCCGTTATTGAAAAAGTAGTGGCAGTTTTGCTTAGCATGCTGCTCATTAGAAGTAATCTGCTAATTGCTACTTCCAAATTTTGTAATCGCACTGCTGATTTGTCCGCTAAAAAACTCATTAGGCCATTAAAAATTCAAAAATTTTTATGCAATCATTGAACAGCAAAAAATTTTCTCAACAATAAACACCAATTATCAACATAAGCCAAGTTCAGTCACCAAATTATTGAGAATACTTAATTTTACCATTTTTTGATGGAACTTTCATATTCCCATAGTAGTGTAGTTGATTTGAAATCTATTTTCCGATTCTGCGGAACCCAAATATGAATTGTGAAGAGAAGAAGTTATGTTCTAAACTAGTAATAGCTATATGAGTGATTCAGTGGTTTCTGAACGGACTTCGAAGTTCAAGGAGTAATACATCTGCAATACAATATTTTCATTGTTTCAGTTTTGTGATACTAGATTTATTAACAGATTACAGGGTGTGTTTATATCACCTTGAGAAATACGCCCACCTAATTTCGAATCTGTTCTCCCATTTTGCAAAACCACTTCTGATCAATAATTGCGGTAGGGGAAAGGAGATCAAATACAGAATGAAAACACCCCTGCATATACCACTACTCCATGTAATTCTCGTACATATCCTGTTCTGGTATATACAATCAATTATGAAATAAGATCCGCTTCCATATAACTAGAATCAATTTTAAAACCTGGTCAGGAACGTGTAATCCATTTATAAATGCAACCTCACGAAACTGTAGTGATGAAAATATTGCATTGCCGTTGTATTATACAAACATGCTGTTGGCGAAGTTCAAACCATATCGAATCAGCCTTCCGATTCAGCTTCCCAGAAGTATTTCCATGTGCCTTGCGGACATCAGATCTGGTCAACAAATGTACATTAAACCCATATGTTGGTAGCAAGTTATTGCTACTAATTTCCGCTAAATAAAAAATAGCAAGCTACCGCGCTAATGAATAAAAATAGCTTCGCCAGCAGGGACACAGCGAATAGTGCGCTATTGCCCACTACTGGGCAAATACATTCGAATGCATTCATGAATGAATCGAATTCTTCAATTATCAGTAATGGAAAGTGGTGTTGTAGCATAGACGAATGAAACTTTTGTTACGTGAATTTGCACTGATCATCGATTCAATTTAGGAGCAATACGAGTACCAATTATATTGACGTGGCTATTTTTGTTAATAAGTGTTGCACTCGTTGCGATTCCATTGGTGACAAATTTTGTGACAACATTTGTTGGTATACTGATCGTGATTGCTGGTGTTATATTCTATACGACCGTTCTGAAACGCGATTCGATCCCGTCAAAAGTGGAAAAAATCAGTGGTAAGCTTGTAGCAACTCATTTTTAACATATGGCGCACATTCGTATTCATATCACCATTCGAATAATTGCAAGTAACGAGGCACTCATTTCCAGATATCATTACAAACATGACAATGAAACTTCTTCACTGTAGAACTGACGTCAAAGGGGAAGTGAATAATGAACCTGAACGCGATCATGTGACTGAGGACGCCTATCAGCAATCTCAAGAACATTCAATTTTAGCATCAACAGATTCTATGTAAAGTGTAATCATTTCACTTCATTGCTTTCTTGGCACATGCCAACCAATGCACGCATGCTTAAAACCACCACTCCAAAACTTATACTACTTTAAAACCAACCTAAATTGAGCCTCAAAAAGATTCGACCAAAATCTGTGCAAACTTCGGTCCAAGCCGCAGCAAGCTTTAGTGAAAGTCTAAGCTAATCCTCAGCAAACTTCAGATGGCTTAAGGTCAACCAAAATCATTATGCAATCACCATACAATAAAGCATAACATTATTCGACATAACGCAATAATTAAAATATTATAATCAATAACGAAACTTTTGCGCACTAGAAACCGCATAAATCACGCTTTCATCCGAATATTTTTGATTAATATCTATCATCTTCGTCTTTCCAGTGAGTATGGTTATGCTAATTTATAATGGTTGATTAATTTGTTTGTTTGTAATTGTATTCGTTTTACTCATGTGTATTATGATTTTTGCTTGTTTGTGAATATTTGCTGACCATTCCATTTCGATTAATTTTCATAATCGATTCTGGCAATCTCAAGTTGATTTATTTTGTATGACATTTGTGCACTTCTGAATCGTACAGTTCGCACCTTCTTAAAGCTCACTTCGTTAGCGGCAAATTGAATCCGTTGATGGGGATGAATATTATTGTTCACTCGATTGAATTCGTTTTCATCGCAACAGCGTATCACCAATAAAATTTTTAATGTCAATAAGCCTAGATCGAGCGGTTTTTCTAGACCGCTCAACGAACACGGTTTCAGCTTCCCAAGAGCACAGTATATTGAGCATAGTATGTCGTGACTGATATCGCGAAAAGAGCGATTGTTGAGGTAACATTGAAATTGTCAATCTCTGCTACGTAAAATGTTTCAGGAGGTGATGAGAGATTTAATAATTTTCACATCATACAATTACCATGTACAAAATATGGTAATTGTATGATGTGAAAATGTCTGTTTTCATATGTGCGGAATTTGCATGTAAATTATCTACTTAAACGGATGATTGTTATTGATTATTGTTGTTGTTGTTGAGAAGCATTGATGTTGGTTGAGTTGTAATAAAGGGCTGTTATCGAGTATTAAATTGGTGAATTGCCGGATTGAAATTATCGATTGAATCGGTGGATTTATTGATTGTTGTCGTGGATTAGTGGTTGTGGAAGCGGAATAAAGTGAGCTGTTAAGAAGTAGTTATCGACGTGAAGTTGTCGTAGTGGAAGGGAAGTGCTTGAAGCGGAAAGAAGTGATTGAAGGAATCGTTGCTGAGTGAAACCGTTATTGGATTCCGTGTCGATTAGGTTGTAATTGGAGAAGAGGATAGAAGAATTATTGGTCGGCATTATTCAATCGTTGTCGCTATTCGATCGATACGTCATCATCAGTGAAGAAATCAATCGATCGCAAAGAAGAAGGGAACGTGATTTTAATTTTTTTTCCTTTCGCAGCCTTTCGTAGTCATACTGTTATACCCCTTTAGAGATTCGGTCCAGTCGCTTCCGAGCCACCGTTGGTCAGGAGTAACTACATAGTATATTTAATACATAGTGTATTTAAGTTGTTTCATTACTTTCGCTTTTTTAGAATCCGGTCTACTTTTGCATTTAAGAGACAAAACGAAGTATTGCATTTCTGTTTTGGGATGTTCTCCTTCTAAAATAACTTTGCTTCAATGAAAGACACAGAAAGCATCATGACTATAACGACAAAATACGGAAACATTTAGAATGTCCATTTACTGAGAGCTTGAGGGATAGCCATCCATAGTTTTTTTCCCAAAAATGAAGGGAAATCTGTAAATGCGACACCACTCGGTGATTTGTTTCTATCGAGTATCTCAGAAGGTTTTCATAAGCTCTCTACGTATGTCCGGGTCTGCATGTGTTGATTCACTTGAGTCGTTCCAAGAAAACAGTTTATTTAAGAATTAATTCACTGAATTCATCATTTACCTTGTTTTCAAGAACGATTCAAGTGAATCACAATTAGATACTTTTAATGTGTTGTTTGTTGTCTTCAACGACGAATAAATTTATTCTACCTGCGTTGAACATTCTTTATCAAATACAGTGACAATAACAGCCGAACAACCAAACTATTGCTTTGTTTGCTAATAAATATTCTCTTTGATGATCACCACAGACGTTTTTACCATCTCACAAGACGAACTCATCCTCTCATTTTCAGTCTGCATCGACAATATAAGCAATAAATGTGGCTGATTGATCACAAACAATAGGCTTCGGAATTACTACGCCTATGAAGACCACCCAGGCATTGATGCAATACGTTGCTCTAAGCTTCTTTGATATATCCACTCTTGAACAGTGGTGCCTAATTTCAAAAAAAAAAATGGCTCAGCCGGGTTCCTCGTTTTCAAAATTTTTCGTTCTGGCTTTAGATCCGCATTTTTCCGTTTTAGATCCACATTTCAAGATTATTGTAGCCACAGACCTGAGATTTTGTGGCTTTTCTTATTTGCTTGACCTCAACTAGACAAACGGAAAAATTTTTCCAGATCATGAGTAGGATTCAGATAATTTCATAACATCGAAGACGAATTGGGCCTCTCAAGCCCGTCTAAGACCCCATCAATATTATGGCATTTTTAAACGTATGGAACAATAACAATTGTTACTTTTCAGGAATTTTGACTTGTTTCAACCTTTTTTGAGATTCATCAGAACAATGAACAGTATCAAGACGTGCAAATCATGTGGCTGTTGCAGCATGAACTGTAAAGCATAATTTCATTATCGTCATTCACATAGAACTGCGAAGTGAACTGAACAATAAAACGACAATGAAAATCAATGGGAAAAGCGCTATACGCATGAAAAAATAATGAACAGCACAATTCCCAATAGAACGTTCTTCTTCGAATTTACTATTTCAGCACGGACTGTGAAAAATGATTTTGTTTTCTTAACTCTTCATGACTGGACAGCGGAATGGAAAAATGACAAAGCAACACAAAAAACAACATCCTACGTATAATCAGAAAATCCATAACAAATTTATCAGCAATGCTTTCAAACAACACATCAATGTTCAATGTTCAAACAATGTTCAGCAAGAGCTATGAGAATAATATAACAGTATGCAATTTTGACATACAACGATGCCGTATTCATTAAGGACGTTCTTTCGGCAGTAAAAATGTCGCATTTTTAATTTCCCATCATTGATGAACGGACAAATGGAAAATCTTTTTCGTTTCCTATCGCAGACGAAGCCACCAAGGAGGTCTTGATCATTTTGATTATTTCTGTATTTACTGACCTCAAAATGATAAAGTTTCGAACGCATTTTCTGCAGAAAAGAATCGATAGATGAAAGTGGTAAGTTGTGAGCGATCTGTTGAGAACAGTTTGTTTAAAATGTGGTGACCGTCGCACTGCACACTTGTGAGAGACTCTCTGTTCGAACGCAAACGAGAATGTGAGTTCCAATGAACTTCGTGAATTCAGCAGCGTTCACTGGTGCCTAGCCTCCCTCTCCAGCTTTCCGTAATTTACTTTATTTGTTCACTTTGAAATTTCTTCACGAATATCTCATCTGAGCAATAAGAAATAAGCCGATTCAATGGTGTCAACATTGCGAACTGCTAGACTTATCTGGCCAATTTTCATCTTGATCACATTATGTGCCCCTCCCCAACTACATGCCGAATTCAGGGTTTGCTTGATCCACATTCCTGCATCATCTTTTGATTTCCAAGCGCACTAATTGAAGCGTTTGCATTAGGCACATCTTGAGCTATATTTTCAAATAGTTCATAATTAGAATATTCTTCCAGATCGGATAGAATTTCATTCAAATGCAATTCTATCGTCTTCGAATAAACGTTCACTAATTCCATCACATGAGAACATTACAAAGCAAAAATTACACAGCAGTGACCAAAAATTAACGCAGAGTTTTGTTTGCGTGAAACTTATCCCTAACCGGTCCGTCGTGTTGCCGTCTTGCGAAGCATGACCATCCGGAAGCTTGATAACCGAGTGCTTTTCATTCTTTACTATATACTAACATTAACATCAGAATGTGTTAAAACTTCATTAAAATCTTTGTATTAAGAGTATATGGTCACATGTATAAAACCGGGCCTGAGAAGTCAGCTTCGTCTCCGATGCTATAAAAAAATTTCAGCAGTTTGAAAGTTAATTTTTGTTGAGGTCGTGCCTCCACTAGAGCGGAATAACCCTTCCCATTAGGTGTTTCAAGTTTTTCCCTTCTTCATTATGGAATTGCACCACTTTTCAGAAGGTCCTTCCCCTTCCTGATAGAGCTAGGAAAAATGCTGCTACAGCAGCAGTTCGTATTCAAACTGAACACGAATTTTTATTCTTCTTCAATTTAATTGATGAAAGTTTAATTGCGTTTTGCTATTCGCATTCTTATCATGAAAATTTTAATGGTAATTGGGAAAGGAGATGATTTTTGAAGGTGGTGAATTTGCAGGCAAAACGAAGTTTGATCTCGTTGTGGGGAAGGGGGTGGTGTGAAGAGACATCGTAATCAAATGAAGCCTAAATGTCGTTTGGCTAGGATTCATTAAGCATAGAATTTGCAATGATTTTTCAATAGTTTTCGTCCGTTTGCGTAATTGAAGTAATCTATGCTTTTAGCAGGATGTGTAATGTGCATTCGATTTTTCAGAAAGAAACTATCAAGTGTTGTGTAATCAGGTTGTCACTATGCTACCATTTGTTTACAGCGGAGATGATGAGGATCGTGAAAGGACAGATACTCAACGGTAAAATTGATTATTTGATGCTTCTGTGAGGTAGTGTGTACTTGCTGGACCTTGGACACTGAGTCAGGCTGAGATTTACCGGTCCAAACCGGAGCAAAACTCAGTTAGCCGGACAGAAGTGTGCCGGGCCAGGCATTCCCACAACAAATTCATTTCTATTTCGACTTTGGCCGGGTGATTCATGGTTCGAACCGGTAATTCTTGGTGCAGCCCGACAGTGCTTAATTCGGCCTAGCACAGCAAGTTTTGGCGCGGTTCCTAGCCCGTGCTAACAGTGTTTACCTGAGCTCGATGGTGTGGGCCCAACAATTGCACATTCCATTCTTATGAGAACATTTCGGGCAATGCTCGATAATCTTTAAGCCTCTTGCGAAAGTAATAGCACATGCGGTCCTATTCTGGCATAATCAGCTCGAGTTTAACATCTGACGCTTGCACTGATATCTAAGGCCTATAACAAGCGTATATACACCATTTCATACTGCTGAGATGTGTATTATCATTTGATATTGTAGTAATACAGCAGTAATTGACTGTCAGTCTCTTCACAGAGTCGTTAGTAGTAGTGATTGAGTTCAAGAAGGAGATCATTTAAATGATCATTGAATATAAGCACCATACGGTGACTGCATGCAAGTTGCGAGGGAGAAAATGCAACTTCATGACAAGAAGCACCGACAATGTACGCTGTCTAAGTGGAAGAAGCCGAAACTTTGTAGGTCTAGAAGACGATATACGCGAAGTCGATCGAGGTCAAGTTCACGATCTCGTTCACGAACACACTCCAGGTCACGTTCTGCATCCCGTTCACCGTCACGTTCTGATTCGCGTAATAGATCACCATCGGGATCAAGGTCGCCTCGTTCCAGTCGAAGTAATCGTTTCCTCATTAAACGAGGCAAACTAGAATGCTGCTTCCATATTAAAACAAGGAGCAACCCTCACTATTTGTTTTTATTTGCTCTTCTGATAAGTAGGAGAAAGTTTATTGCAATCAGATGTTTATACATTAACACTAATGTATGAATAATCCTACCCGAGGAACACGATCAAAAAAAGCCCAATATCGTAACGACGATAATGCAGATCATAAAAAATTCAGTCACAGTTCTTCATGAATAAGATGAACTGAGAGTGTAATTATGAAATTCGTGAGTAAATCCTCAATCAAGAAAACGAAGCACTAAGGAATCAGTAGCCATTTTCTAAGAGTATATCTGAACTAGAAGGACAAAAGCAATATTGAAGGACGAAATCGTCATTGGTCAAGGTCGAGTTCATCAGAACGCGATCGTGATGACCGAGGCCGTAGTCGTACACCACACTATGATCGTGATCGTGAACGTAGTCGCCGAAGTCGCAGTCCATACGATCGTCGATCCAATCGGGTTTCGTTATGCTTCATTCAATCAGATGGATTTAGGATTGTTACTGTAACTGAATGATAGATTGTTTTGAGTGGAGATTGTGTGATCGTATTCACATTGAAGGATAGAGGCGAGTTTTCGAGTGCTATACCCTACTTGTCATCGCTGAGTGCACGTAACGAAGGCTCATCAGGACATTCATTCGGACAACCGCATTACAAAATTGTTTTGAAGGTGCTACCGTCTGACATACAACGAGAAGGAGTACGTACTAAATTTGAATAATTATTTTCCCTTTCCCTATCTACTGTTTGCGGATTTCATCATTGCATTTCCAGGTGATTGCTCAAATAGAACGGCAAGGTTTTCGTGTGCGAGATATTCGAATTATTCGAAAAGGTAATCAATATTCTATCTTAGAGTTTATTTGCCGAGATTTGTTGTTCTTTTTCGTAAAGTAATGAGTGAGTGCAGAGTACAGTCTATGGATGTTCTTGTACAAATATTCATCTGTAAAATATCTGCTTTAATCGTAAACATCAGCCTGGTATCACACTGCGGGAATTCGGTATGCTAGGTTATTTTCATCTTTTGACTTTTTTATTGTTTGAATACTTCTTGATCAGTATCTATGCAGTGAAGTAAAAGACGGTAAATAAGACTCGAGAAGGACTGCTTATTTCATCGAATTTGCCTTAATTGATCTTATTTAATAAACAGCAGGTGTTTCTCTTACAGTTAGTAAATTTCGAAGATTACCTTTATAAACATATCTCTATGATCATTCATCCAAAAATTAGTGCGATCGTTCATTACATTCTGTTTGCAAGAAAAAATTCATCTGAAATCTCCTTCAATTTTATAATATTACTTATTCAATAGTTTAATAGTATAATCGCCATTAAATGTATACCGACATCTTATAATTATTTCATCTCATCATATTTTGGTCTAATCGGAGTTTGTACAATATAAGATTATCTGAATTTTTGTTTCTTTCTCCTCACTGACCCGTAGAAAAGTCTATTTTCATACTTGATGAATTTTTATAGTTATTTATATCTTATTTTCGCAGCATTCATATTCACATATTATAGTTCAAGTCATATCAGTTTATTTCATCATTCAACTATCATCTGTCACGTTAGCTTCATTACCCTTGAAATATTATCACTACACGAAACAACTATCTAAAGCAAGTAATCCTTATTGGTGGCATGTGTGAATAAATGGAATTGCAAGAATATAATACGAACTAATCGGCTATGCGCATTATTCAGTGCATTACAATATTGTTACTAGAAGGTACAATAAAATAAAAATATGAAAGCAGCATCATTCAAAAGCATATCGATCAGTGCATGACGATGCATTGGTATTAGTGCTGTGGACTAGTTGGAATAATGAATATGAAAATGAATCGATTGATCGCAAGATGACTGATTCGACAATGCTTGGTTCTTGGTAATAGGCGAGTGCTATCAAGAAGTTGCTTTCGAGTGTAGTTTTAGTGTTGATGCTAACGTCTACACTCACTACAGGTCCAGAACGTTGCTTTGGATTCGCCGAATTTGCTGATGTGAATAGTGCACAGGCGTGGATGGAGTTCAATAAGGTGCTGCTAATCTCACACACCTCACTCCAATTTACTCTTTACATTAGTATTACATTTACATTTATTATTGTTATTATATGCAAATATGTTATTAATATGGTCATGTCCTTACTGCTATCAACATTATGACTATTCAGTACTGATTGATCGCCAACCGATTTTGATTGAAAAGAAGCACTACAGTCAATTGCTTTTTTATTATGCGATAGTATTTTTGCATTAGCATTAATTCTATCCATCCAGATACACTCTTAATGGCCGTATTCATTGCACATTCGAATATTGTTTCAAACTTAAATTTTTTTGAGAACCCGTTGAATTAATGCTATTTTATGAATTATTCCATCCAGTTTATTCTTTTCTTGTATTGCGTCACGTTGATTCCAAAAAAACACGAAGCGTGAAACGGTAAACAATCCCTACTTAGAATGTAACCTAAATTGTTCCATCGCGATGCATCACTAATTCAAAAGTGCAAATATATATTCTTGATGTGTTGTTAGTCCACGCGGACTGAAAGAAAGACTGAAGAAGTACGGTGTTATGCCTTGTCATCGTTTTACTGGTTAAGTGCGCTTTCGTATGACGGACTAAGAAGTCGCATTTGTTCCTTCTTTTATTTCTCATTTTTAAAGCGCGCATCCCTTTTCACAAAAAGCTCTAATAGTATCGGTATTGAAAAGTCAAGCTCAGTTTGATCCGCTCAATCGTCAAATGTTTCAAGTTGTTTTGCATTCTGATCATCGAAAAACAACTGTTCCTATAACATGTTGTACAATCGATCATAGCTTTCATCAGTAACAAACTCTTTGTCAGCATTTTTTCAGCGTTTCACTTCAAAAATCTAACCAATGTGTTAAGTAAGTGTTTGCTGTGAATATCCCATCCCGTCAGATAGTCGGAGATGGTGCATTAAGATGTGAAGAAAAAGAAGCAGAAAACTGGGCGCTGCAATGTCGTGTATTACGTATTTCAGCAATACCGTCAAATTGATGGACGTTCACTGTGTAATTAGTGTTTGTTTTAGGGAGTATTTACGCTTGACGATGGACATGTGACGAAACTCGAATATTCGCGTTATGATAACTTGGATGGACGTTCATCATCAGCAGCTAGTAATGGTGATTGGATGTGTGCTAAGGTGGACATAGAACATCTTTTTTGCCTTATTAAACATCCTCGTCATGGACGATTACCATCATCCATTTCAGTGTACCATCAAAAACTTCAAAAATCGTGGTTCATGTTTCAAATGTAATCTAACTCGTATTGAATCTGATGCTCTTACACGTAAAGGATATGCTGCGATTGGTGTCGCAAAATGTGATAGTAAGTGATTTCGATATATCCAATAAACTTTCTGACGCACTTAATAATACTGATTATGCTGTAAAACAATTGTGCACGTTTGAATTGTTCCTTTCAATTAAACTTGTCCTCAATTTTTTGAAAAATTTATTTCAGCACTTCTTCTACGAGAGATTCCACTGCAATGCACTGAAGCAAAAATTCAATTTGAATTGAGCAAAATCTCCTCAATGGAAATTTTGCGTGTACATATAGCTGACTCAGGTCTGTATGCATATGTGCAAATGCGAAGTGCAGATGATGCAGAAAGACTTTTACTTGCCTTCAATAAAATGCCATTACTCATCGATGGATGTGCAGGTAGATACCCATTCTGGCATCATTCTTCATAATATTCGGTTTCGAAGGCAAAAGAACATGATGTTTTGTGAGATGGAGTAGAAGTAGCAGGGAGAGACTTTTTTTCAGTGATGGTGACATATTCACGTTTACCTTTAAATACGGTCCTCTCGATGTCGTTAGCAAGCGAATCAATTCAGAAGGCAGCAATGTATGTGAACACATTGCCTGCGTTCCGACCGTCTGTTGGATTAGGTATTATTATCATTACAATTATTGAATTCACCTTAATTTAATGATCGAATCGAATTCACCTTCGTCATTTGAAAATTAATGTTCGTAAAATTAACCTTTCACATGACAAAATCATAAACAAAAACAGCTATTTAGTAAATTGACTTTACAAACATTTGTAAATTGAAATTTCACTGCCCACAGCGTTAATGATTTCTCATAGTACGACTCGATGAAATTCGTTTTGTTCACTGCAAGTCATGGTGCGGTTAATTCTAATAGAGAAACATTCTAACACAATCCTAAAGTAGGTCATGTGGGTGCTGAAGCAGCTCAGTTAGCGATTGCGAAGACAACTCTTTTACGGCAGGTGGCGAATTCGGTGATGGGCAGTGATGCAGTAAGTAATGGTCACTTTTTTGTGCTGCATGTCATGTATCGAATGAACAATATCGTCACCACTTCTGTTTTAATTTCTCATTTCTCGATCGTTAAATTTTCTAATCTCATCCATTTATGTTAAGTTTCGATGGAATCGTTCAGATCCTGATTATTTGTTTGAAGTTCATAAACGCCAACAAATTATGTGAATGAACACATATTACTGGAATATCGTTTTTGATTCGCTATTGCAGGCAGCTCAGTCAATGACCTCATCATCTCTTGTCGGTGTTGACGATCGATCATTGAATACTAACTTCGTGGTTACTGATTACTTGAACGATGAATCTCGTATCAGTGCAAATAACAATAGCAGTAATTTTGTTTGTGTTGATGATTTGACTAATCAGGTTAGCATTTCTAATGTTTCTGGCTAACTGTGATCATCCAGCAAGCTCATTCTCTCTCTGGCACTGTATACTTTAATCATCGTTCCTGATCAAATCCAACAAATGATAACTTGTAGGGAGTACAACAACGACAGCAGCAACTTGCACAGGATCGTTATCAAGGCTCGATGCAACAAACTGGAGTTGTAACGAATTTACCGAGCACTAATCTCGGTAGTGTTGAGACTCCATGGGGAACATTCAAAAAATATCGTACGTTTGCATTTCTCGATTATCGCTTTAACCTGCCATTAATCATCTTTAAATGAATGGCAACTTTCAGCACCTCCAAATACCAACTTGTACCAGTATGAAGCCTCATCAGGTCTTTACTACGATCCAGTGAGTACGCTTTATTACGATAATAATTCGCAATATTATTGGGATGCGAGTGCACAAAAATGGAACAGTTGGAATGCCGTTTACCAAGCTTATATACCGTGTGAATTAACCGCTACGCAACAGACTTCGAGCATAACTGCTCAAACCACTCAGAATGGTACTCTTATGAGCTATTAAAATGTCTAACTTTATCGAAATCGACCACATTCAATTTTTCTCTAAATCGTTCATCACAATAACAGTTTTGATCAGTAGAATGCACTCTCTCGGAGTCGTTCCTCAGTATACTTTATTTAAGTGACACAAACAACTGCTTCCGATGCTGATCAAACAGAAAAGCCAATTGAAAGCAATGATGATCAAAAAACGTTGACAAAAGAAATCGATTCAACCGAAAGCTCAAAAAAATCAGAGGTAAGTTTTATTCCAATTCTTCCACTTCTTTTTTTTTCAGTAGTTCGTTTCGCTGTTGCTTCAAATTTTGTTTTTGTCGGAACGGTTGGCATGCATAAGAAACATATTGGTAATGCTTGACTTGATCTACGATTACATTCAATGAATATTTCATGTCTAAGGAATTGCATATAGCATACTGTGAGACCCGAACAACCATTGACTTTCAATTTGTCTTTAATTGTCTGTAATTTTATTGAGCTATCGAGACTGAATTATTTTCATTAGTTTCTGAACATGGTGAATGTGTCGTAGGTTTTCATTGTTTCTATTTCTTTATCGTTTTTCATGATCACATTTCAATTGAGATTATTTAGCCTCAAAAATCAGCTAAAGATATCGCAAAAGAAATGGCAAAATGGGCGAAAAAGCAGAGTAAAGTTCTGATGGCCGTAAAAACCACAAGGGTATTGGACAATTCAGCGTTCATATCGGCAACATCCTCCAAACCGAAAGCGTTAGCCACTACCGAAGCAACTGCCGATTTGACATATAAACTGCTTGAGAAAGCGTCGGTTCGTGTTTTTTTAAAAACTATAAATGATAATGTTGGATGACACGAATAGTATTAACGCTAAATACGGTTACCCGAATCCACAACACTTCTCAAAAGCATTGTATAAGCTTAATATAATTCGTTATTATTCAAATGGTGATATTGGTCATTCGGATGTAGCAAATGCGCATAAAATACGATATCTTATTAATTCATAAGTTAAAGTTTGAGTTCGAATGAACGTAACGAGATGAACGTTTTGTGTGAATGACTGACTTAATTCAGAATCCACTGGGTTCAATGAGTGATGAAGAGGATGAAGTGCCTCCACCGCCGAAAGTTGCTGCATCAGCAATCGGTCGTTCTGCACTCAACAGTACACCATCGTTACCGTCGTCAAGCCGACCCGCACTGGCTTCGAGCACTTCCGAAAGCAACCCCTCCACTCAACAACAACCGCAAGTGTTCGTATTCATTATTTCCTTTGCTCAGTATATTCGTTATTATTGTAATGTATGCACATACTGCATTCTATTGTAAGCAGGAAATCGATTAATCGAAAACAATTACTTGAAAAGAATTTTTCGCTTCAGATCGCTACAATCCGAAGAATGGTTCATCGATGCTGAAAATAAGTCGTGTTTATTATGTAAACGTAAATTTAGCAGTATAGAAGTGTTGATGAAACATATTCGTCTCTCTGATTTGCATAAAGTAAGTTCATTTCGAATTTATTTTTCATTCATACAGCATTGCGTCATCGTTTCATTTTCCCTTTGGTTATTCCAATTTAATATTTATGCTTTGAGTTCAGTCGTAGCTATTCCCAAAAATGTCACCTGTAAAATGCTTTACATATTAAAAAAACCAATACATTGTTCTCTTAAAAAATTACGACAAATATGTGAAAATTCAAGCGCAGCTTCTTGATAAGACGTTGTATAAAATCTTTTGAAACATCTATGCGAATGAGGAAGTACACGAAGAGAATAGTCGTGAGATAGAAGAGTTGATGAGAGTGAATACTTTGAGAGGAATGAATTTATTTTCAGAAGAATCTGGAAGAGTACAAAAAGAATAATTCGGCATCAACCAATGTTGATGATGGTGTTGTATCGACTTCAACATCATCATCAGAAATAACTCAAGGCCAGAAAACGACTCTTCAGTATCGAGATCGTGCAAAAGAACGTCGAAATATGTTCGGTCTTGATCCGAGTGGTACGCTTTTATCGTGACGATCAAACGACGAAACAATCAATTCAGTGATTGTTCGTTGGTGTGCTCGATTTAACGTTTGTTCATTCATCATTCAATAACGTGCGCTGATCGCAAATGATCCTTAAAGGTTTCACAAACGAACCCACAGATGCACAAGAAACAATGGATTATGCAGTCACATCTCAAGATGTTCCCATTGATGAGACTAATATTGGCAATAAACTTCTCAAATCAATGGGATGGACTGAAGGAAAAGGCATCGGCAAGAATAATCAAGGTTTGTTTGTTAATGTATATCTATCTCTGCAACAATAAGCCAAATGTAATTGTAGGCATCGTAACACCAATCACAGCTGAACGTCGCGTGGAAGGTGCAGGTCTAGGTGCTTCTGGTTCGCGTGTTCTTCACGGTGCGAATGCCTCTCGTCGTGAACGTGCTCGATCGGCAATGATCAGCAGATATCAAGAACTGATATGAGAAGCATCTTTTAATTATCACCCTAATCAAGTCAAATTATATTCGTATTTTTCGTCGTGTTTTTAATTTGTTCATTTTTTCTCGTATTCATATGACAATATTGTTTTAGAGTGAATAATCTTTATTTATATATTTACAGCCAGTTATTTTCAATTATCACAAATTAGTGACTGTTCAAATGAGTCTGTACTCATCAACTGCATTCTATTTTCGTGAAACTACATTTGAGTGCATATATTGTTTGTTTCTTACTATGTAATTTTATGCTGAATGCTGAACGGGTTTGAAAGTTTAAACTCATTGATGCATAATTTATATTCTCAAAATTCTATCCTTCTGAAGATTCACAGTTTGCTTATTTCGTTTAACATTTTATTCGCTGCCACGCTATTTTCTTTGAAGAGTGATTAATTTAGTTCTAGAAGCAGCGGATTATGCAGTCAAATCTCATCACTTGTGAAAAGATAATTTCAAACCCAATTTGCTGTGTATTTGTTTGTTATTTGCAACATAAACGTGTTTTCACTGTATTATTGATTGATAAAGAGCATTAATAAAGACCGTATCAACTCGGTGCAAGATTACATTTTGAGAATGTGGCGAAAAGGTAAAGGAGAATGAAGGTTCAATAAGTGAGAATGAATGCCATTATTAAAATGATAAATTGAATTGATGTGGTGTTGATGGTATCAAGCGTCGTTGTAGAATATTTTTGGTCAAAACTAGTATATTTATATTCTAGTCAAGTGTTTCATTTCTCATCTATTTCAACTAAGAGAATAGAACAGGTCCAAAAAAGGACGAGCGGAAGAGGACAGTTGAAGAGCGCAACAGAACAGAACTGTTTGAAAATTCGAGCCGCAAGAACAAAACAATACGGCCTTGAAAATATGGAATGAGTGAATAGAACATAACAGGACGGTTCTCGAAAAAGAAGATGCAGAACAGAACAACTGAAGGATAGAAGAGAACATTTTACTAGAAGTGAATAATTACTTGTCACAAAGTATGTTTGTGGACAGAAGACGACTGTGTGCTGATTGACAAATGAATTCATCAGTTCGTTAGCCAGAGAGTTGGTCATCATTGAAAGAAGTTGTTTTACTTGTAGAAGACGAACAAGAAGGCGTGATAATTTAAAGCTAAAAGAACTGTATGCATTTTTGTGCTACGCATTCGCGTACTTCGATGGTGCTTGTTATTCGGTGGCAACGAAGAGCGTTCTCATCACAATTGAAAGCACACCTGAAATGGCCTCGAGAGGTGAGCATTAATGGTTGAGTGTTAATTGCGATCTGTTGTTATGATAATGCTGATAAATAAACTGATGTGAACAAATCGCAAAAACTTTATGAAATGCGCATTTTTCAATAACATTTTATCTGGGCCATAAACGAATACGTACAATTCATGAGCAGTTTTTGTGCATTTGAGTTGATCATTGGGACATTTCAATTTGTTGATCATTCGTCTCACATTTCAGAACTCATCGATAAGCGTTCATCTGAAGCAATTAGAAGAGCACTGGCGTGATGTCGCATTATCAGCACATAGCAAGGTGGCATTATAGTGACTATTCCCACCGCAAAAATATGAAACCACGAATATTCATTTCGTGAATAATTTCCATTATATCATAATATCTTATTTCAGGGATCTTCATCCTCTAAAAAGTATGTATTATCGATGTTTCCCTATCCATCTGGTAATTTGCATATGGGACATATGCGTGTTTATACGATATCAGATGTTATCGCACGATATTACAGGTAGAGCACATTAGCATTGCAAATGAATTTATGATTAATCAGTTTTCTTGATTAATGATAATGTCACGAATAATAATCAACTTAGCAGTCTTCTTTATTGTTATCGATAACAAATGCAGTTGAGTATAGATGATCGATAACTGAGTCGAAATGATTCATATTGTTAATGGGTGCACAGATCACAGTACTGTTGAATTTCATTCTTTTGAGACTCATTTTCATTTACCTGTTGTTTTTTGTATGCAATGAATGGTTCTTTGAAAGGCTGAATGGTTTCAACGTAATTCATCCAATGGGATGGGATGCATTTGGTCTCCCGGCCGAGAATGCTGCTCGTGATCATGGCGTTGATCCAGAGCAGTGGACATTTAGGTTTTTTTTTTCATAAAACCAATCATGCACTTTTTAATTCGACTCACTCGAGTCATATCCCTTTTTACCGTCATTACTAGTTCGGTCCGAAAGTTCGAGTTTTCTTCATCCGAATTAACGGAGAATCGAATTGTTGATTTCTGATGAAAATGCATTACCGGGGTTATATAGCATACAATGATAAGAATGATTTGAGTTGTTTTGTAGTAATATCAATACGATGCGTGAACAGTTAATGCGAACTGGAATCGTTTTTGATTGGGATCGAGTAAGTTCATTGGTTTGCTGTTACATATAAACAGAAGTGGTGAAGTAAAACAACATTGTTCCTCTTTTTATTTGTTAGAGTTAGTTTTATTTTATTATGTTCGTTCATCTGTTGGAGTGAACGTCTTGAGAATGCTCAGTAAATGGCCCTTGAAGTTGTGCTTTAAAACGTATTACGTTAAGCGCTGAACAATATAATTGACAGCTGAGATCATTCTCTATCTAATAGTTTGTTGTGATTCTGAATGTGAGTTTGAAGTCATTGACTGAGCAAAAGTAAATTTTAATGATAATAATTAACAATAGAATGTACTGTTTTAACAGGAAATCTGCACGTGTTCGCCAGATTTTTACCGATGGACGCAATGGATATTCTGTCGACTTTATGACTACGGTCTCGTCCATCGCTCACTTGCTGAAGTTCGCTTACTTTAGTCATGGACATGTAGTTATTATTGTCAGCATGTAATATCATTATTCTTTCGATGATAGTATGCGATTATTAGTTTATTTACTCAACTATTACACTGTTATGTCTCTGTGTTATTACCAGAATCACATTGCTTCTTTTTTTAAAGCTTCACTCTTCTTTTTCACAAAGTAGAAGATATCAATCATCCGTCATTTGTTCTCGAGCGTTGATGTGTGAATTGGTTGTAGAGGTGTTATTTGAGGTGAATTGGGATCCAGTTGATGGCACTGTACTAGCAGCTGAGCAAATCGATGAAAATGGTCGTTCGTGGCGTTCGGGCGCTATTGCTGAAAAACGAAAATTGAAACAGTGGATTGTGGAAACACCGAAGTATGCAAAGGTGTCGTTTTATGAACACTTCTCGATATATCTTGATTTAATGAATTGTACTGTTTGTTTATCTGTTTCATAATGTGAATTTCGTTTTTATTTTTCTAGTAGAATTTATACTTGAAAGTATTGATCACGTTCAGAGACTTTTGAATGGACTAAAGAAGATGCCGCATTGGCAAGAAGTGGCCGAAATTCAAGCGAATTGGATCGGTAAATGTGACGTTTTTCGTTTTCAGCTACCACTGAGGGTAAACGATAGAATTATTTCATAATATTAACTTTGCAGTGTTTAATTTGAAAACATCTAAATTCTGTAATAATATTAACAGTCCTACAATATTCAATATATTTCTCTCATCAAACGCATTTCATATTAAATTTTTGTCTTAATGTCAATTTAAATCATGACGAGTGAATAGTAATACAGATTCGAGGTGCCTTGACAAAAACTGATTGGTGCGTATATGTAGTTATATAAGTGTAGAACTTTCTTTCGCTCACATTAAACGAACGGTTTTGTATATCTTTCACTGTGCAGTATGATTTTTGTTGTTATCAACGAGTTTTATTCTATTCAGTCTGAAAATGGTCAACTGCTTGATGAAAGACTAGATTTGCGAATTCGAGAGCCGCGTCGTCTCGCGAATGCTCGTGTTATTTTCATTCGTAACGGACATCCGTTGGTGCCTTCAAATGTTGTCGATTCACCGTGTACGTTGTTGAACTTTGATATTTCATTTCATCCAACTGAACCTTTTAATTTTCTTTTCCGTGTTGATTTTGAGCTTTTTGGTCAATTTCCTAAAAAAATTTCAGATCTTCTTACGAAGAGCGTAATGAATATCGTCGACGGTCAACAAATGCCGGTTATTTATTTGCCTAACGAATCATCTGCATCTTCACAAAACGAATATTTTATGAATGCTCGACTTGGTTGCGAAGAAAATGATTCAGACCTAAGAATTGCACGTAGTTTTGGCGTTGAGCTGAAACCTACGAAGCGATTTAATTTCAACGATAGCGATGTGCTAGAAATTGCTCAGGTAATTTTTTTGAGTTGATAAAACGTTTGATAATTTCTCAGTTATCTCTTATGTTTGCGATCGTAATTCCTTATGTTCTCATTAGAAGAGTAGAAAGGCTTTGTTTCGGGAGTATGCGTCTATTTTGATACTCTTTCGTTGAAAGGAAATGAAGAAATTTTTGTTATGGGAACGATGAGCGTTTTGGTTTGAGTTAAGTGGATGTACGTGAATAGAGTGGCATTGTGAGGGGTTGTTCATCAGGAAATGCGATCGCGTTCGATTTATGCAGTTTGGTAAATACGGTGGGTACGAGACGAGTGAGAAGTTGCTGGATTGGGTGGTGTCACGTCAGCGGCGATGGGGAACACCGATACCAGTGCTGCTATCCGAAGACAACGAGCACGAGGTGGCGGTTCGAGTCGACGAGCATCAGTTACCTCTATTGCCACTCAAGTCAACTGGACAGCGACAACGAATGAAGTGTGATCGGTTGGTTTGTGCACTTTCATTGTTTCGTTCGTTGGATGAATCAGTCGTCAGGATTGATGCGTCTGAAATGCGAACAGATCATTCAATTGCAATTGCAGTTTACCGAATGGTTTTGGTGTTCGAGAAACGGATACATTAGACACATTCTTTGATTCGAGTTGGTATTATCTGAGGTAAGGTCATTTGTTCATTTGTATGCATTTAAGATGGTTTATTTCGTTGATGACTAATGAATGGGCATTGAACTAGATGATATTCGAACTAATGGAATAAATATAATTATTTAAAATTTACTTCAGATATCTTGATCCGATGAATGCGCAACAACTTATTAGTGCAGAGAAACTGAAGCAAATGCCTGTTGATGTTTATGTAGGAGGCATTGAACACGGTATGCGAGTTCACTTTTGGTTGATTATTCCATTCGTTTCAGTGGACGATCTCATTTTTTGTAATAAATGTGTACCATTCGAAAATCAAAGTTCTGCTGAGTGTTCATTTTTCAGCCGCCGTGCATATGTTCTTCGCACGTTTCATGTCGTATTTTTTGAGTGATATCGGAGTTGTGAATATCAATGAACCATTCGATCGTCTATTACCACAAGGCGTTGTTCGAGGCAAAACATTCGTGCGAGTCGATAATGGAAAATATGTGCCTGAGAAAGATGTTATCCAGAAAGGTTGTTCACATTTCAGTACTTTTTGTGCATAATCCTAAGTTGAAGGAATTGGTTGTAGATTATGATTGCTGTCAGCAAAATGAATCTTTAAAGGAACAGATTTCATTGAGAAGCGTGATGCGGGTGAAGTAATCGTACAGTATGAGAAGATGTCAAAATCGAAACATAATGGTGTTGACCCGCTACAAGTGTTGAATCGTGATGGAATTGATCTGACTCGGTTACAGTTACTTGATTCTGCGGCACCACGTGCACCCATTAATTGGGGTGATGCAGGTAATATTCATTGGATGTATTATAAAATGAAATTGTTTGTCGTTACTTGCAGATGTGAAAGGTCTTAGGAAATGGTTAGATCGTGTATCGTGGATCGTTAATCAGTATGTCAAGGAGCGTAGCATTCACAGCTCAGATGTTATTCAGCAAGTGGATCATGTTACCGAAGAACGATATCGCGAGATTTACAACTATGCTGTTCGGAATGTTCGTTTCTTTTATTGTATTTCAATCCGTTTTCATTGCTTGAATTATTTACATTTTATAGTGTAATTTGCATTTTAGGTAACAATGCTACTCGAAGTTCTACA
This sequence comes from Anisakis pegreffii, assembly GCA_035041965.1. Taxonomy (NCBI): domain Eukaryota; kingdom Metazoa; phylum Nematoda; class Chromadorea; order Rhabditida; family Anisakidae; genus Anisakis; species Anisakis pegreffii. Next base: position 33,313 of record JAPYMA010000833.1, on the reverse strand, counting down.
TCTGCATAATACAGCAATTGCTCGTTTGATTGGTCTCACGAATTCACTCAGAGTATGATTTTATCAGCTTGTTTGCTTATAGGCCAAGCTTACCTGCAAATAAATTATTTCATTCATTTTTTAAATGGGATGGAATTTTAGGAAAGTTTTCTGAATGACTCACGCATATTTCAGAAGGCTAAACCATTTTTGTTCGGTAGCTGTGTTGAAGTGGAACGTTGTGTTCATGCACTCATTGTAATGATGCAAGTTGGTTTTTTAACGATCTGTAACTTTGAAGAGCAATTTGCTTTTTACTATATCCATTTGTTAATTCTTTGAATATTGTGCGTCAGATCATTCATTCGTTTTTTTTTCTCGTTTTTGAAATATTCTCATTTGATCCTTTTCCTAATTTCTGTTTTTAGTTTGATACTCTTTGAAAATTTCGGGCTGATTCTACTTTCAATCGCTTTGAAACTGCTAAAAAATTTCTGATCAAAAAATTTCACAAGCTCACAAAACATTCAGCTATTTGTTAAGGTTTTCACGCCACATACAGCTTCCGAACTTTGGTCTGCAGTCTGCTCGGTGCCGGCAATTGATGAAAATAGACGACGCAAGTCAGTTAGTGTGGCCGAACAAGATTGGCCATTGGTTGATGGAGATGCTGATATTGATTTTATACTTCAAGTATATCGTAAATTTATTATCGTTAGCGCTATTATTGAGTGCGCAATATATGCTAACTTGCAAAGCAAATGATATTTATTGAAAACTTATAGGGGAATGATTGTAGATGCGGAATAATTCGATATTAAAGGCGATTGCCAATGAATGAATTTCGTTTCAGGTTTTACACATGAGTTGTGGTCGAGTTGCGTGTCCTCGACAGTCAATCGAACGTCTGAACGCCGAGCAAGTGCTTCGGATGGCCGAAAACGAATCTCACAAATGGTTCCTAAGCAAGCTTGCCGACGCGGGTTATCGACCACTGAAATATGAATTGCAACGTCGCGACGGTTCTCATTTGTGTATTGTTTTTTTTTTGTTTTTTTTTTTGATGAACAACAGCGTTCAGAATGCCCTGCTGAAACGCCGAAAGCATACTACCCACCGACTGAATTGTTTTATTAGCGAAGAACGTGTCCACCCATTATAGTGATGCTTATATAGCTATACACGGGTTCGATCCTAAAATACGCCAGGAAATTCACTCATATTTGGGCATGAATGAACCTTGACCGGTTCTCAATAAGTAAAAAACTTTGCAGGTTTGCATGTCACATTAGTATTACATTTTGACGAATCGTTGAAAGAGGATGATATCAGAAAATTACTCAACGAAATGAGCGCTCATCGTATCAAATCGAAGAAATCATCCAAAAAGTCATATAAAACTAAATCTGTCGATATGGGGCGGTAATCATTTGGAATGTGTTCTCGTTGAATTAGATTGTTTGTTATTTTGAATAAAGCTTTACAATTGATTGTGTTGCTGTTGTTGTTTTTATTCATTCATACAAAATATCTCAACAATCATATCATCAATGCTGTAATGATTAATTATCATAAAAACACATAAGATTTATTAGTATACCGATGAGTATCAAATTCATCTTAATAGCTTCTGTGGGAATTCGTTCGATTTGGATTGGATGGCCACACCGTCAGTTGCAATCGAACATGATGAAGATGCTCAGTTGTGCTCAGAGGAGTTTGATGCAGCAGTGTGTGAGCCTTTTAATCACTTGATTCACCATATTGGTTGTGGTAAATTTACCGTATTCTTGATTTACCATACAATATTGGTTGCGATTAAATTGTAATTTAATGGATAAAAACATCGACTGTTGAGGGACATCATCAGTCATCGTGAACTGAATCAAATAGTTGGTTTCAATTTCTGCTTTGTGAAAACTGGATAAATGGATCTGTCTATAATTAGATACGTATTTTCAGATGTTCGTGATCAATTGAAGGGTGTGAAAAGTGGAGATGAAGCCCAGCGTCTGCACACATTACGTTCAAAATTGCATACACTCAATGTTCAGTGTAGTGATTCTATAAAGAAAAATGTTTTCCTCAATTATCAACAATTTATTGACACTTCCAAAGAAATATCACGTATGTTTCTTACATGTTTAACTTATTGCAATTATGCACTTTGTGTTTGTCTTAATCGAAAACATATTATAAATGCGCAGATTCGGAACGTTTCAGATTTGGAGAGAGAAATTTATGAATTGTCATCGTTATTATGCGATCAACGATTACTTATTGAGAATTTAATGCAAATGAGCGGTGAAGATCGTTCATCGATATGTACTTCATCTAGTGTGCACACATCGAATGCAACAATCAATCCGATCAATGTATTAATGCAAAAAATGGATGGAATTGCTGTTAGTTGCATCGATTTTATACATTATAATTGTTGTTTCATTTATTGTATGTTGTAATGGAGTCGAAGAATTCGTTGCATCTTCCTGATCTCGTCATATTACAGGGTGTATTGAATAGTCTCAGCAATTCAGAACGAGTTATTCTTCACGGTGAAGTGATGCAACTGGATATCGACAGTAAACAACCTCTTCATCCTGCTATGCTGGTACTACTCACCGATAGATTGCTCATCGGTCATCCATCAACGGGTCTCTTTCTTCAACTTCTTTTCTGTCTTCTATCTTTCCTTATCTGGTTTCATCAAAATTTTATCGTTATTCAAAAGAATTCATTTCCATCATTTTATGAACAATTCTGGCCAAGTGAATATTTTTGAATGAATATCTTATAAATAAAGTATTCGTGAAACTCAATACTTGAAGAGTATTCCTATTCGATTGGTAATAATTTAAAAACTGTGATCCTAGGTAAGTATCGTTTCCATCTGGAATCATCACATCCATTAAATGCTCTCGCTGCAGTCAACATTAAAGATCGTGACAGCGCCGAACCCGTCAATACTGCATTTAAACTCCTCATCTTTCCCGAGCAAAGGTTTGCATCCATACCCATTTATGTGCTCCATTCAAATTATTTGTTTCGACGATAGTTTTTATTAAATGTTTTTCGCATGTCATTGTTCCTTGAATGATTGACTGATCTGTACAGTAAAATAAATTTTTGTTGAATTTTAAGAGATGTAAAATTAACTATTTGAAGAGTATTTCGTTGTGAGAGTAGTCGAATGAAGAAGGATTGGTTGGATACAATTGAAGAAGCGAAACGAGAATTGCTACATGAAGGATCGTTGATGCGACAGGCAACAATTCGTGGTAAACGACGAAGTACTGATGTACCGAACAGTCCAACAACGACCAAATCAAATTCGGCCGCATCACTACTCGATACCGTTCTCGAACAACCCAAATCACCGGACGAAACGGCATGGTTGAATGAATTACCAGCTGAATTAGATGATTGCATTGCGCATCGAGATATGGAGCAAGCGGTTTCTTAGATCATTCTTTGATACATCATTTTCATTTCTGATTCTTACTTCATATATTGTTTCAGGTGTTGCGCTTCATTTCAAATATTAAACTATCCTCAGCATTGATCACATGTCATTTCGTAAAAATTCAGAGAAAGTCATTCACTGTAACGAAAGAGAGGAAAATGAGAAAAATGAAAGCTATCTGATTGTTGTTCATTATCGTAGCTGAATGGAATGTTTTAAATGATCAGTCAGTTGTCACATTGAAGGTGGAGTTAATTATGGAATGGAAAAGTTGTTCATCGCGTGACACGGCCATTGATGCACAACTCGCATTGCGCGAAACGCACATTGTACAATTATTAAGTGATGAGGTTCGTATTTATTATTTCTAAACTGATTTTATTTGTGCACATAATCAACAACACTTTTTGGTCGTTATTTTGAAATATTGAATTTGTGATAAAGTTCAGTTTGATGTTTCAGGTGCGTCGTCCAGGTGCACTTCATGGCGGACCTCGAGCTGTTCGTAAAGCGATCAATTTATTAACGACATTAGGACGAGCCTCACAAGCGATCGATCTTTATCTTAAGAAACGGAGCGCAGCGGTATGAAGATTGCTCATCAAACCCAAAACATGATCTTTCGTTATGGTAACTTTGTAAACGTTTAGTTGCGATCGAGCGCACGAGAGCTAACAGTTAGTGAAGAACCACTCTCATATGTGCGACAATTGTCACAGCAGTTTTTGGGTGCAATCGCTGATGTCGCCACTGAGTTCACGATGCAACCTGAGCATTTTGCGTTGATTTTACATTGGTGTTCGGGTGAATTATCTGTCATGTTATCACTGATTCGACGGCATGTTATTGAGGTGAGATTATGTGCTTGAGGAATATTTGAGCTATTTGGTCAAGCACGCTTTTTTGATTGACAAAGAAGTGTGTCGTATCAATGAATAGATTCTTTGTGAATTTAAAGGTTGCACCAACGATGGCTGTTCTAGCCCATACATGGCGTATTCTGATGGCACACTGCGAGAGCTTGATCGCAATCGGCGCCGACTTAACGTTCGAAGTTCATCGTCTATTAGCGCCGTCATTGAAAACTGCTCTTGAAACGAATTTCGCGAATATCCTCGAGTCTATCCGACTTCGTATTTCGGTTCGTGATGAAACCTAAAACTTGCGTATTTTCTGTGTGTTTCGAGAATGAGTACACGTGAAATTCGTTATAAATTTTAATTGCTGCTATTGAAAGTCAGTGAGTATTATTGATGGGCGATCATCATCACGTGAATTGCTGTTCGAGTGATCGAATATTTCAGTGGTGAAATCAATTAATACGCTAATCAATTGCAGGAAGAGCGTTGGCGAGTATACAATATGGAAAGTGAATCGAATGTTAATCGTTTTTTAGAGGAGATGTCCGATATGGGGTTGTGCATTGATTGGGCACTCTCACCGCAGCATCATTCTAGCATATACATCACTCAGAACGCGTGTCATTTCTCACGTGTTGCACACTCGCTGTGTCGTGATCTTGCCGTGCTTAGGTAGTATGTATTTGTTTAGTATTCTTCGAATATATCGCATTCATATTTCAAGTCAGTATCAATCAATGAAAATTGTGCTATCATAACCGATTACGTGTGGTCTTGCAAGAATTTGGGACATTATAAGGATATTGAGTCAACTCGAGATATTATTGCGATCATTATTTATCTTAATGTATGAACTCAGTTTTGGTTATGAACTTCAGAATTTGCATTTAACCACAGTACATGTGAATCTTAACACTGATGATTGTTATTCAGAACGTTTATGCGGTATTTTCAGATCATCTCATCTCCGTGCTCTTACGGATTCGTTTATGATTCAGTTATGGAAAGAATATTTGGAACATTTAAGAAATGCACCGAGTTCCTCTATTCAACAGTATACGTCAACTTTCGTAATATCTCAGGTGGCCGTTCTTCATTCGATTAGTTCTTCAACTTGACGCTGAATCGTTGCGATTATTGCTTCATGTTTTATGACTCGTTTCATTATTCAGCTTACCTATAGCTCATAAAACACCACAGTTTCATACTGGCGGCAGGCTAAAGTTTTTTTATGAAGTGGAAGCCTTAATGGGAAAATGACTGCTACAAGTGATACTGCAATTTATTTATTGAGTAATAAATTGATGAATGGTATGATAGGATATTTAGAATGTGCAATAGTGAAGCATTTTCATATTCAGTAAAGTATTGTTGAAAATAGACGACAGCAATACAAAAATGGTTGATTTGATGAGAGTCAGCTTTGCATGAAGAAAGTTTGGTTTTTGAAGTTGTTTAGTTTTGAAATTGCGAATGAAATATTGCATGAGTTTACTGCAAATTGTTGCAGCTTTTACCGTTATGTGATAACATCTATGATGGTTCAACATGTGGATTATTATCGCATTTGTTAAGAACGGATTTTGAAGAGTTATTGCGATACCATACAGAAGAGGATACACAGGATGGACCGTGCACATCTGATGAAGAAATTGCTCAAGTGTGATTATATTGTTGATTTTTGTGCTTTTTTGCCTCATTAGTAAATACACAAAATTTAGTGCATCGTTGTTTTCAAATAAAATTTCCGTAATTTTCACATTCATTACCATAGTTGAATGAAATAAGTTTCTTTAATGTATACATATATACAGTGATCAGCACAAGATAATCAACAACAATAGAACGGTGAAATCGCATTTATGACGATCATGAATTTTTAGAATATGAGCAGTTATAAGGGTTCAATTCCAATGCATGCTTCCCGAGAAGTAAGCCAAAAACCGACGTTTTTAATGACAAATAAATTGTGGCCGGGTTCCCTTCAAACGATTTGCTCGCAGCAAACGAAAACACACATACGACGTTGGTTTGATTCGATGCACCTTCATTGGTCTGACATTGGTTAAATATGAAATGATTGAAGAATGATAGATACCGATCACTGATTGCTCGACAGTGATCAGTTGATCGATATCTGTAGGACATCTAGTATGTGATTGTAGCACTGATGATCATTTAGTGAAGTCTGCGTACACTGCACACATACTTTTTATAAAAGGACGACAAAGTGCTGAATAAACGATTTCCGGAGCCTGCTTGGTATAGTCTAACATGTATAATCCGGAGCATATATCGCAGAAACCTTTTCACTATAATTAATCGATGAATGAAATGAAATTTAAGAAAAATTACGTTTGAAACGATCGACGCAACCAATACGCATGAAATAGTTTGAGCCCAAAATTCACAGTCAGTGTTATAGTTCCATCAAATTGAAACAGAATCACACACATTTTGCACGTAGTCACATGCATGATAATCCGGAGGCGTCCTTTCAATAGGCCCTTTGTGGAAAAGCAAAAATAGTGTTATTGCTAACCCAGCAAGAAAATGGTATTATAATTTGATAGGACAGCAGAAATGGACAACCATCTTCGTGCTTCGACTAGTGAAACCTTCATGGAAGCTTCTAGATGGAGTCGCAGGATTCTGCAACAATGTGAAGAATGTTTCTTCAACAGCCAACGTTTTGAGTACCCATAAAGTACTGCATAACGTATTTTTCGTTCAGTAAATATTTATTTGATACAAGAAACAGAACAATATTATTGTGGTGGTAGATATTTAATACAATGAACGGAACGAGATTTGTTAGAAGCCAATCTTGGTTAATGATGATTTCAATAGAGTGAACAGATTAGTAGTAGAATGTGAGTTCGGCACAAAATATTAAAGGCCACTCGTGGGCTAACAATACCAAGGATTAAAATGATTATGAATAAGTAGAAGTTAGGCTTCGGTCTCTCCGACTATTCGAGTCCTCTTCTGTCGATTCGACTGCCTTCTTTTATGGCCATTGTTTCGTCTTCCATTCTCACGCTCCTAAAAGATCATATTTGTAGATAACATCTTCAAATACAATTTCTCAGTTTTCATACAGTGCCTTTGTTTTGGCTATTAGCATGCATTTTATCTGAATATGCAACAAAGATATTGCATTTCCCATACATTCATCTTTCTGTTTTGATTTGAGCCATTTCATCGCAATGGTGTTTAGAGAATTATGAAAGTACAATGTTCACAATTCTATATAGTTTCAGTTTCTGATTTCAGAAATCGCATTGATGAACTGTTTATTTACGAAAAGACTTGCGTTTGGTTTAAAGATTCATATAATCATATTACCCTCCAAATTGTTTATCATCACATTCTTCAGCAAACCTCAATGATACTGATTATCATCAGTTATTAGTCTACTCATAAATAAAGAGAAGACTTGCAGGTTCCAGGAGCGATAAGAAAAGAGCGATTTGATGTGGATATATGTAAATGTAAATTGAATCAAATGAAACTTCAATCGATTGTATGTGATAAAAATTGAAACAATAAAGTGGTGCTGACTGGTGGTATAGTGGAGCTGTGCGTAATGCGTCGGTTGTTTTCGGAACAGTGACAATCGGGAAGAAAATTGTAACTGAGTGTTTGAAACTGATCCACTCACTATGACTGGTAGCTAGTAATGGTATCCGACCGATGGTCGGTCGAAAAAATCCGATAATTTCGGTTGGAATTCTGACACTAGGATTTTGACCGAATAATTTGGAAGTTAGGTTGGAATTCCGACTTTCGAAACATAAAATGTTAATTCGATCGGATTCCAAAGGAACAGTTCTGACAGTTGGTCGAAAGTCCGACAGTCGGAATGATGAAATTTCATGTCGATTGGATTCCGATCGACATGAAGTCCCACTCGGATGCCATCACTTATATGAGATAAGAAGATTGGCCAGTTTGTGTCAGACGTGTCATGAATAATCGTATTATTATGAGTAATGTCGTTTTACTCATTAATAACGTGACACAAATGCCGGTTTACATTGAGAACTGGAACATTAAGAGCACCAAAAACGGTCAGTGATGATGCTGACCACATCTGATGATTGAGGCTGATTGATACTGATATTATTAGATCTGCGTGTAACTTTTCGTGCATAACTTCATCCCAAAAGTTAAAATCTCAATTTGACATACATTATTCTTTATGAGATGAGCATATAGTTGAGAATATCTGAGGAAACAGATCACCTGAAAATGATCTTATTAGTGCCCATAGTTAACATCAGTCAGATGGAAATACGATTATTATATGATGCTTTATCTCGGATGTTTGAATTTTCATACAAGTATAGAATGTATTCTGCTTGTTCGCCGATTTGTGGGCGTTGGAATGGCCTCTGAAGAGAGATATCTATTTTACCTGTTTGCCTTTCGATCGATGCTCTATAATTCTGACCTGTTTCGTTTCGAATCTCAATGTTCGTTGAAAGCTTAGATGATTCTGTCGATTCTTTGTTTCCGGTCAAATAATTCCACAGTTTGAAATCTTATTACCTGAAGCAATCTTTTTCGATTTCCTGCCTCGTACGAAGTAATTTTAATCTGTTGCAGTCAGAACTCGTACACAGAACCTGGTTTGATCAGGTCATCAAGTGAAGTATTTGCTGAGTTGAAGATGAATACTCGATCGATTTAAGCATAATTTGGCTTTTCAAGTCGTCGAATACTTTTTAAGTGAACAAGTGTTTTATTTGATAGTCTCGCAGAAGTTCTACGGCGGTTCGAAAAAGACGATCCGGAAGTGTGCATAAAACAAGGCTGACATAATCTTCAATATTCCATTTGTCTCTGATTCATCTGTTATTAATGGGTTCTTTATAATCTTAATGAACATTTACTTCTTAAAATTCCACTTGTTTTATCAGGTGAGGAATTTATTGATAACTTTGATGTTTTTATGATTTCGAAATTGCATAAGTTGAAGATAGAATAATTGTCGCGACGGAGCGCGAAAGAGACGATTCGTGAGAGACACCAAAGTGATACATAAATTCAACCCTTAAATCTGTACGTTAGCTGTATATGTATAAGATGTACACGGATATCATGCACTATCGATTCGGATGATGAAATTTAACTTTCGTATATCTCATTTGGAGGATCTCCTCCCTTTGTGTATGTATGATATGAATACTTTGTGTTTGGATAATACAAAACAGCGTTGTTACAAATAAACGCCGAAAATAATAAGAATGGAATTAAAACTTGGGATTATTCATTACGTAACAGAATAATTAATGTAATAACTACCACATATAAATAATGGTAATCGTTATTCACAAATAGTAGTAGGGGAAATACACCTCAAAGATCGTAAAATGTTGGGAAAAATACGTGAAGGGGAGTTCATTAGAGATTTGACGGGGATTATTCACGGCTCATTTCAGTGTTTCTGGTTTGTAATCAGATCATCTTCGAATTGTCAGCAAACTAATTCGGCTTTTGTAGCTGAATCGCTACGCAATACGAAAGTCGCATTACATAGCGACCTATGGTGGGCTTGATTTGGCTCGTTTGCGACATAAAACTTCTTTTGCATTGCACGACGACTCTCTTAGATTCGGCTTGATTTGAGCAAAGCAAAAACGATTCCATTTTTCAATTACTACAGGCAATTGATGGATCTTAGTAGTAACATGCTTCTCTAGCTGTAAATGCTAAACAGTATGGGATCATACGAATCAAGCAATTCAGGCTTTAGCCATTTCATCGTCACACATATGAACATTAAACACTTAACCAATCATTACGCTAAACCTTACCAAACAGATCTAACCAAAATTTTAGCACATTTAATGTCTTTGCGAGAAAACAAACACTTTGGCCAGAAATAAACAACGATACCTTACATTGGCTCTGATTAGCTCCACTTGCGTTGTTCCCCTCCCTTTCCCATTGACTCTCTTCGCACCCACTACAGGTGGCTTGCCTATTAGCTCTCTTCACACCCACTCAATTAGGCTCTCTCCTAACCCACTTTTGCCACGCGACTGATCATTATTTCATGTCATGAGTGGTGCATCAATTCGTTTGTGAATCACTTAGCGCATTGATTCAAACTTCAGAACTTAATAATGGATGAGCCTAAAGTTGGTACACCTAAACAAAACATCGTCTCTCAAATGCATGACTTTGCCAAGCTGTTGACATCCATAGTGGCCGAATGCGCGCAAGGATGTTCGCTAGAACAACTAGAATGTTCGTTTATGTAAGTCCACTTTAGTTCTTATTTTTGTTCATTCATTTTTGTGCATTTTACATGGTCGATCTTCCTTTGACGGCTCTCTTTGATGTCTTCCTTCGAGAACGATTCTGAGTCGTGATTGTAGTTTCTTAATTCGACAACAACCGTACCGTACCGCCTAAACTGTTCGTGATTGAGTGTGTTTACAAGCACGAAATTCTGTTTTTGCAGATTTCCAGAGGAACCTTTATACACTGCTATTTGCATATGAGATTTAAATCTTTAAAAATGCTCTTTTACAGTCATCAATGGAATATCAATCCGAATGTAGCTACACATTTGTTTGGTTTCATTGATTTAGAACATTTCATGAAGTCAGATATTATGCGCGAGTATGTGAACGAAATGCCGAGTGCGTTTGGTTCATCTGTTTTCCTAGCAAAATCAGCTCCACTCACTGAACATACCCTCGACTCTCGACATTTCTTAGCGGCACAACAGTATGTTGTTGATTTTATGATTCTATAGAAGTTTGTTAGGTTTGCTGATAGGTTTCGAGTGACTTCGGTGGAAAAAGATTGAGACGATAACTTATAATGTTGTATCTAAACTAATTTCTGTCACAGTTTTTTACAGCCCTACATTTTTGTGGCGTAATATTTTGGTTTTGCTACTATCCCCTTCCAAACACGTAACGAAAAAACTCTTGTTCATACATTTACTCTTTTCTTTTGAGCTGAATTACACAGGAAGTGCTTCATTTGAAAGTCTGTCAAGATCGACTACACTAAACTTCCGTTTTCCCTTTTCTCCACTTTATCAATCACCAATCCCATCGGCCCCATTAATGAGTTCATCTCATTCGACTCATAATCTTGCCACCCATTCACGCACATCAACCAAACTATAAGTTCATCTCACCTTATTAGTTGTTGATATCAAAATTAAACACTTTCCAAGATAGACCATAGGCATTCTGTTGTATTTATAAAAATAATCTTATCATTTGCTGAACGTTTTTTGAGGATAATTCACCGAAAACAACAATATTTAATGGAACTGAGAAAAGCGGAGAACGAAAAACTGTTCATAGAGGTATTGGTTGCTTTACGACTTCTATTCGAACATTTTTTAGAATACTTTATCGAAGAGCAGTTAGAATGTTATTGATTGAGGCATAATGATTGTCGCTGAACATTTTCGGAAAGAGAACATCACTTGGATAATTGATGAACGATTCAGTGAACTGTCTTAGAATTAGTCAGAAAATCAGATTATTGCTATTGTATGGGTAGTTACATGTGTTCAGTTGAATTGATCACTCAAGCTGTATTCTGGCTTCTGACCAAAATGAGGTTCTTTTTACAGGGTAAACGTCGTATTTTGAGAATATTAATGGAAATGGGTGCCTTCGAGAGGCCAGTACTGTTCACTGACGTTGAAAATGCATACAAAAAAATTTATGGTGTTAGCCTGGACGCTGATGTAAATCTTTAAAAGATCCCTGCATAAATTCTGTTGTTAATCATTTTTCTAAATCTGAAACTGTGTTCTTATCAAGTGACAGTACATTCGTATGTTTTTGCCGAGGACTTTATATTTGCAATAGCTGTTCGCTGGAGGTGAGATGACACTAAAACCAATAAAACGGACTTTTTTTTCAGGAGTTGGCAAGACTTTTCTGCCAAAAAATGGTAGCTGAAGAGTTGATGAACATATTTTATAAGGAATTTGTGATGGTAAAGGAAAACCCGTTCACAATTTCACTGAAATGTGCAAATACTGAACGTGAGAATTTGAAAGTATCAATTACCACAGCACACCCATTATTCTAAATTGTTTAAATGATTGATTCACTAAGTTCAACTTTAAGTATCTGAAAAAGTGAGTGAAGTGGACAGGAAGCATGCGGTTGGCTTTATCAGCGATGATCTTCCATCTTTTTTGCAGAACTCAGGTATCATCTTCTGGCTTTTTAGTTTGATTAACTCACGAAAGAAATGTAAATAAGTAAAGTAATAACGAAAATCGTGTTAATGAACATCAATCGCCTTATCCACATTCAAAACGATACTGATTATGAGTTTAGGCAATGACGTATTTAGTTGAGTGATTTTCTCAGTTGAGTGATCATTTAGCTGAGTGATGCGTGTGCAGATCTTCTTAAACAATGTAGTTGAGAAACCATTTCGACAGAAATACTCTCAAGCGTTGTAAAGAAGTATTTTAATGCTGACTATACTTTCGATCTCAAACATTTGTTTTTCTGTTCTGATAACTGTAAGGTAAAAACCGCTTAAAGAATTATTCCACATCTTTTTGATACTCATTTAATGCTGACTTATTCAAGATTTCTGCAGAAAATTTTCAGTTATTTTCAAGTCGTCCGGAAAGGGAACCGGAGAAAGCAAAACTGAAACGGTTATTTGCTGGCTCGTAGATTTGGTTATCGAATAGTATAAGATATGAAGAGATGCGTAAATTAAAATTTTTAGACTGCAATATGGCATTCTTTTTGAAGTGAATTCGTCGACAGTTATACTTGAAAATATGAAATGAAATTTGAATCGAACGATCTTCCACATTATGAAAAAATTGTGTGAAGCTAAGATTTTGGTTTGTGGTTAAAATTAGGATGAATTCTGTCAAATTCTGGAATATGAAATGAAAAGTCTTCTGTTTTGTTTTGAGAAGTTATCTGCGTTCACCCAGCTAACGTATTCTATGTCAATTTTCAGTTCTTGTGGTGATGTTTTTTTTTTAAATCAAAGAATGAATGTTTTGTATTTTGAGGTAAAATTCAACTCACCGACCGAGTGGGGTCATAACTTGGGAGTGCAGGGTAGTGGGCGTTCATTCAAATCATTTGAATATGATCGTATAGATACTTATGCTCAAAACGACCCCCGAAACAAATGTGACGGTAATCGCTTTTTTTCTCTATACGTTCTTCTATTGATTGAATGTCTTTCTCGATGTAAACTTCCCTTGACTGTTGCACCTCAAATCGACTCGCACCAACCTATCGTTTTTTTACTAGAATTATAAAAATTCTGAGAAAAATTTACTCTTATTTGGGAAATTTTTGTGAATGCCAATATCGTATCCGTATGGAAGAAGAATGGCATATGTAGAGCATGACAGCTTTTAACTCTAAAAAATGCTCGTTGTAAGAAAAAGAAACCTGTTTGAAATAAATTACGCAGTACATGAAATACCAGCTGTCAGTGCGTAAACTGCCATGTTAAATACATAAGTTAGATACGATTTTAGGACGATTCGGTTCACTTCTAAGTTTGTATTTAGAATGAGAGTTCCCAAAAATTCAAAATTTTGAAAAAGCATTGTTTTTACTTATTGGTCTGATGGACTGGTGCTTATATTCGGAATTGTATATTTCCTTTATGAAAATTTTGGGATCATTTGGTAAATGTCATTTGGCATAGACAATTTTTGATAGGTGCACCTTCGTTGAATCATCAACCACTGCAGTTTTCCGCGAGAAAAAACTTTCACAGTGAAAGTGAATGGACGAAATCAATTCCAAAATCTCGCCGCTCTTTGAGGTGAATGCTACTCTCATTTAACGAATTTTCGATTTTCACTCCATTTACTTATTTTTGTATTCAGAATCGATTTCGCTGCATTCATTAGCTTTTGAAATTGAGTGAGAAAGTGGAAAGATGTCGTTGAAAATTTTAATGAATATATTGTTATTATATAAGGTATCGTAACTGTGAGTGCATGCACGTGTTTGGCAATCGTAATGCCACTGAGCAATTACTCACCGAGGAATTGTATGTTTTTGAGAACAAAACGCGAAGATTATTTCACGTGTATTCATTTTTTCTTATCTCGGGAATCTCCGCAAGTTTCATTCCTCTTAGCGCGTGCGTTGAAGAGATGGAGGAAATGTGTGCAGTGATTCGTTTCAATCATGTGTGTTTTTCTTGCAGTGTGCGCGAAAATAATTTCAATCGCTCCACACCTGTCGCTTTTGGGCTATCAAAAGATGGGATTCGCTTCAATTCAAATCGTTTAACTTTCAAAACTTCACCAAATGACAATTTCAAGTCACAGTCTGTGTCAAACATAGCTGAGTACGAGGTGCGTGATACTTAATAACCTGCATTTTTTGCTAAAGTATTGAAAACCTTAGCAACACGTAGCCTTTAGCAGCGGTACCAGATTAAATATGATTTTGACAATAAACGAAACATCGATAAAAATGGTTGATTGAAGAATAATTCCACACAAACGCCTGTGGATTGGCTGGAGCATGTACTGGATGAGTTAGGGATAAAAAACTCAATGCTGCCATCGAAGAACTTCGCAGTAGCAAAAAAATCAACTGGAGCACTGGTTTGATTTAATCGATTCATTTCATTCCTCAATTTTAGTCTTTTTCAAGCTGTTTTACAGTCTTTTCTGGTTTGTCCAATGAAAGAGCGGCTGAATGGCATTGCACTCGTTAGCAGTTGATTTCAACAACACTTATATTCATGAAAATTACAGCTAAATTCCGATGGTGAAGTTGATCTTGTGTTGCAGTTGGCCGATTTAGTTGAATTCATTGTTAAGATGCATTCACCTCGACCTGTGCTCGTGAGTTTGTCCAAATTGATTGCTTTCTTTTCATACTTCTGCTCAAAAGCGTAAGCATAAAAAACAACTGGAGGATGCTTGAAGTTAGAGGTGCCGTTTTATATACCATTTATTCAACTATCGTTAATAGGTGTGATAGACAGTTTTAGCTGAACGAATTACCCGAAATCGTGGGCGCCGTCTATGGGCAACATATCGATCCAGCAGAAGATCGTCATTACCGTATCACTTGGCTGGAACTCATCTCTAAGTTCAAAAAGCACACGATCGATGTCACCGATCTCGTCAATGGTAACAAGGTAACTGAAATACTTTTCGCTGCTCATTTCTTCGTATAGCCCACCCATTCGAAATCCTAGCACTTGCAAAAAGTGATCAGTAATTTTAAAACTTTAGTTTGTTTCATTCATACGATTAATGCGGTCAATGAGTTTATGTCGCCCATTCAGTTTTGAATGCATTCTGATTGCTCAGAATAATAACGGTCTAAGACAATTACAAGCAAATATCGCACACTTGACATTGAGAATATAGTTGTGATTATGACAGATACCGTAAGAAAATAACGAGCGCATCAAAACGGTCATTCAAAATTCTATGAACAGTTATTCAGAAAAAGCAATGCAATCCCATATCATTATTTCCTACACAACAAAACGAGATTCTCTTTTTGCAGTGAACGAGTTCGCTAAAATTCGATTTGTTATTTCAGGTTCTTACATACGCAATAAACAAACGCTCATAAAATACTGATAATGGTCAAATTTTATGCATCAAAGAATTAATTTTGTTGAGTTGACTGATAATAGAAATTTATTTTGATTGTGTCAAAATTGTCGCAGTTACATTAGCCGTTTTTGCAAGTATTTTTAATGGTGAAATGACTTGTAAATGTTGATATTATCAGTGAATTGCCCATCTGTTATGTAACTGCTCATCAGAAGTTCATGTTCATATGTACACGTTCTCGTTTTATTGATATTCTAGTTGATCACCAATGATGATTGCAAATTATTGTCCTTTGCATTTGTTTATCGTTGTTGTTTTTGTTGAGTTTGTGCAGTTGATGCTTCATTTCAATTGATTTAGCATCGCTGTTATTGATAATCTCATTTGTGCCCTTTAACCTCCACTTTAGTTAATCTCTTCATTCGTTATTCGATTTCCGTATGTGAATTTGTTTGGATTCATTTTTTTTGGTTTCATTTCGTTCACTTGTTTTTCTTCTATTGTACAATAAAGGTTCATTACGTTTTCATCATTCCTGATGAGTTCAGTTATAGTTGAACTGAGATTCTCTATTACCAGCCATGGTGAACAGTTCCTGTACAGGTCTTCAATAAAGTTGAGTCTAGTTGTGTGATAAGTGAGTGAAGTGCCGTTGTTAAGAGATATTGATAGGGTCTGCGATATTTTGAAGCACATGAAAAGCACTATCGGAAACCGTTCTCAGTAAGAAGATCATGGTGAATTGATTTTCTGGAAATTTTGTTTCCTTAGGTCTTGAAAGAATGATTTTTGGTATATTCTATTTTCGGAAATTCAAAAAGAACGATTTTTAAAGCAACTTAAAACCAGACATTTTTGAAAGACTATTTTTCGAAAGTTTACGGAAGAAAGATTTGCCGATAATTTTCATTCCATGGGCTTACATGAGGAGATATAGCTGTCTTCTTGAAGCTATCTCAATTAGCGCATTAGCGCTCATTGATATGCATTGTATTGCAATAGATCAATATATACATTACTATAGCGCTATAGGGGTTACCATATTCAAGCTAACCGAACCCTCCGGTTTGCCGAGTAACATATGGATTTCTTTAAACCAATCGATTCTGTAGAACCTCTAGATTCAGAATATCATATATCTTGCTGAGTGATTCTGCTTACATGAGAAGATTTAGCAATTTTTTTGAAACTAACTCAATTCTATGAGGGTAACATCTTCAAGTCTACCGTACTCTCAGGTTCGCCTAGAAACGTATGAATTTATTTATACCGTTCGATCCAATGAAACATTTAGATTCAGAATATCACATATTTTGCTGAGTGATTCTGCTTACAAAAGGAGATATAGCAATTTTCTCGAAGTTATTTCAACTAGCGCACTGCGCTCATTGATATATCACATATTGATCGCTGTAGATCAACTTACACGTTATTATAACACTATCGAAGTTGCCATCTTCAGGACCACCGTCTTCTCAGGTTTGCCCAGGAACACCTAAATTTCTTTACACCATCCAATCCAGCGGAACGTCTAGATTCAGAAAAACATAATTTTGTTGAGCAAATCCTCTTAATTAATGAGATACAGTTATTTCCCTTATGTTATAGAGTTTTCTACATTCAAGCCTACCGTACTCTCAGTTTTGACCAGTAACATATCAGTTTTTGTACACCAATCGATCGAACAGATTCTCTAGATTCAGAAAAATATTTATTTTGTGGGGCGATTCCGATTAGTTGAGGAGATATAGCATTTTTATTGAAGCTGTCTCAACTAGCGCAGTATCACTCATTGATCTTAAGCTTGAATGTCAAGTTGTTTCCATGATTTCTAATCGAAATTATTAACGATAAGTATATAAGTGCTTGATGGTTCGATGAAAATCCATTGCGGATGTTTTTTTCGCTTTCTAGATGAACTTTTAGTTTTTTCTGCCATTCTGTCTCAGTTTATAGCACTACCATCCCATCTCGGCTCATAACATTACGTGAATGTCGACGAATCGAGTGGTGCTGCAACGAATTTTCCATAGTTTTCGTCTGTTTTCATTCAAGTTTTTGCCGTTTTCTCCATTGCAACGTGTTAGATGTTACTGAAAGTTTTGGGTGTTGTCACGCATGCCCATTAATTATATGAACGCATTGACGAAACATGAATCCGTGAGTTAATTTCTTCCCAAGATTGTGAATATTTCGAGAGCTGCATCGTGACATATGTCCGTATAGGTGAGTATAGTAGAAAACTGCGGGAGTAGAGCGTCTAATCTCTTTTACTCTATTTTCTCATGTGGTTGAATAAAATACTAGAGATAGAATTGCATTCTGCCTTCGCAGTTTTTACTTTTCTAGCCTAAAGAACACTTATTCCAATGCTTTTCCATCAAAAAATCATGTTTTCAAGGTCCTGCTGACCCTAGTTCCAAAGTGACATCTTCGAAGAATTTCGGGGAATCGGGGATGAGATTGAGTTTTCTCCCCGACTTTTTTTCTCCCCCCACACAACACTAGTGGTACAAATGTCGTTTGAGGGGGGAGCACCATTATCACGCTGTTGTGCGTGCGCAAGCTTGCGGCTCCCCGCTCAAACAACACCTACACTAACATGTGCAGATCATCTTGAGTGTGTATAGCTCAAGATAGTGCTTCCAATGGCTCGAATCCTTCCATTTAAATCCTTCAATCGCATCTGTGCTTTCTCTCTGCATCGCAAGCACATTCCTTTATGTGTGTCTGTTGCGTGCTCTCTTCTGTTTCGAAAGGTGTGAAAACCGTTGACGCACATTGCGCTCTCTCTGTCTTCATGATGCTTTGGTACACGCCCATTGCATATCCCGACCCACACCGAAGTTGATCGTTGAGAATTTTCATTTTAATGGATTGATTCACTGAATTCACCTAAAACGTTCGCTTTTTTTTGAGGTAATTTAATTTACTGGATGTTAATTGGATCATATTTTTGAATTATTTCTTTGCAGATGTCTGTCTCGACTGTGATCAATGATATAGAATTGGTTGGAGAGCAAATCTTCGACCATACTCCAGTAATAAAGAGAGAGGTGGAGCGTTTTTTAGACAATTTTGAAAGAAACGAACGTCATAAAGAATTTGACGGAATTATTCGCGCTAATCACACGGTTTGTTCTTTTCTTTTACGTGGCGAATAGTGAATATTCCGTCGTTCACAATTCCACGACTTAAAATTTTAATATAAGTGATTTTTAACAATAATATTACTGTTCTTAGTTAGTTGAAGCGGTTGACGCCAAATTGGAGTCGTTAGTGGCCGACGGAAGTCTAAAAAATCTTATCGAAGAAATCAGATCAACGTCAGATTCCATTAGGAATCTGACCGTTCCAGCATTTAAGCAGGTTATTGTCGTGAAAGATTCTATCGATTCACTAGGAAAACCCGACCATTTCGCTCTTTATGTCATTTATGTTTGATCAAAAGAGGAATATCTTATTTTGATTTTCCGTGTTCTCATTCTTTTTCACTTTTTCATTTTCTGTGTAAACATTGTTTTTCATATACTGAAGGAGCACGACGATTATTTGGAATCGATGAAACGCACTCAAACGGAGCAGTTAGAAATCGTAGAAGCTGAAATTGAACGACAGCGGAAGGCATTAAGAGACCGCAGCAATCGCGAAGGAACCGCAGATTCTTTAACATCACCGGATATTTCGACAACAAGTGAAGTTGATCTGAATTGAATGACACCAGCATCATCCTTTACCAAATTCTCCAACGCCAAACTCGACAACTACTGAATTAATTAAACCATTACACTGTTTTGTAAAATTCAATCACTCATCTTAATTTTCAACCCAATCGAATACTGTCGGTTTATTTTTATCACTGTTACGTGTATTCTAGTCTTTCATCAACCCAAATAAGGTCATCCTCGCATTCTATTTGTCCGATGAATGATGGGCTGTTGATAATTTTTTCGTTTGTTTCCGTTATTGAGAACGAATTAATTTCAAGTTCCCCTTGTCACTGTGTATGATTTTGTTTGTACATATAATTCATTTATGATTCGAAATATTTATGCAATAAAATGTTGAGTTTATCACGAAATTTTGCAGTATTTTTTTGTTTATCGTTCATTTGCGATAGAATATCTCCCAATAAATATGGACAGTCCTTCCCTCACAAAGCTGAACAAAAGTGAACAGTAGAAGATGGATAGCTGAAATTATACCGATGGATGTTTGACTGTTGATCCATGTTGATGAGATTTTTTGAAAATTTTGGTCAGGCTTCTGCGTTAATTATCATTCATATGCCTCTTAAGAAATCCGTGTTCTGATTTTATGCCAAATTTGGATGCTAATAATTTTGTTTGCGTTTTTGGATATTGGGTAAAATATAGCGAATTTTCTGCCGAGAAGTTGAAGTTGAGCGAGATGGCAAAGAAACGAAGTTCACTGAAAAACAATCGTCCCGGTGCGGACGGAAAGAAGCCGGTGAAACATAAAACAAAGCAAAGACCGAAATTCGGTGTCAAAGCGAATTCAACGTTCAAAAAGGGTGAACACAGCTTGAATCCAGGTCATTATTTTGTCCACTCAACGTTCAGTTTTTATTTTCACGTAACTCAGCGTTGCTTACCGCCTGCATATTGATGGATCACCTTCTTTTTTTTTTCTCTAAATCTCGCTCGTATTCATTTTCTTAAAATCTCGCTCCAAAAACCTCATCAGTTTCAAAACCTTCAATGTCGCTGTAAAGGATTAAGGAAGAGAATATTCTAACTAAATTGAATGTGCTTGCTGAGATTCTATCACATTCCATTATGGAACAGTTTTTTCTTGATTTATTTTCTACCATCAGATCGTAAAGCAACTGGTGATCATATGCGTACGAAATCAACCATCAACCGATTGCGCATGTACAAAAACTTTAAACCAATACGGTAATCATTCGCTGTGAACATACTCGTCGTTTTATAAATGCTGACCGTTATGACAATATGGCACATATTCGTTTCTTCATCAACTTCACTTGCACTAATGAACAGTATTACATTTTTATTTGCTAAGTGAACCGTGAACGAGTTTTTAATTTGTATTGAATGTTTCGAAAAGTTTTATCAAACGTTGTTGTATTTTCATTTGCAGTGACTCAAAAGGTAAAATAATAAAAGCAGCACCTTTCCAAGAGCGTCTCGCATCAGGAACAGTTGCACGAGTTGAACCAAACAGGAAATGGTTCGGTTAGTTAACTTTCCATTTTAACTGATTAGGAGTTATGACTCGAGGAAGATTAAAGACTGAAAAATGAAACCGCATTAAACACATCAACGTATAAAATGATAAAATTTTGCAATCAATTTCAAGTGAAGTTGTGCTTTATTGAATTATATTTCATTAGGTAATAATACTGGGTTAGTTATTGTTTTTGTTAAAGTTATCGTTCACTTTCAAGTGTTCCTTTACTCGAATTGTTTAGTATCGATGTAACATTTTCATCATTTCTTCTTGAAACCATTTTTGCAAAATTTGTGCTAAATCTTTTGTGAACTATGCCAATCTGTTTGTAATGAGTTTCATCTGCTGCAATCACAATTGATAAGTTTGAAGTGTTATATGAACGCCGATCACCTGAATGCCATTCGGATTGCAGTAGTGGATGTATTCCGAGTAATTTTCTAGTTTAAGGTAACACACGAATCGTTGGACAAGAGCAGTTACAGAAGTTTCAAGAGAATCTGGGTAAAGTGATGAAAGATCCATTCCAAGTGGTGATGCGACAAACAAAATTACCCATCTCACTACTTACTGAAAAATCGAAGGTTGCTTATAAGCTGTCTTTTTAATTCATGTCGATCTGATGAATGTTCAGTGAAGGCTCACCTCTCATCAAGATAATTTTCATTACAAAAGGAAAGAAATTTGTGGTCATAATTCTTTTGTGATTAAGACAGTGAAATAATATTGATGAATGAACTTACTTCGTTAAATAAGATTAATCATATTCCTTCAGCAACAGCGTGTGCACGTACTTGATACAGAAAGTTTTGAATATACGTTTGGTAAGAAGGCTTTGAGGAAAAAGGCGACTCTTAAAGTTGATACACTCGAGGTTCAGTTTCAGTTTCTCTTCATCAAGTTCACTTCCTAAATTCTCTTCTTAAAGGTCACTTCGTATCCACCGTTCTCCTCTGATCTCCATTTCCGCTTCCATCGCTCATGCGAGGAATCAGTTTGTAAAGCATTCTTTAAAAAGGATTTTTCCAAATGGAAAATGTGTGTGAGACAATGAGATAAATTGGTTCATCGGTTGAGTCGAATTATTTTTAAAGGGATTGCAAAGTGATGCGACAAGTCGATCCGAGAAGTACAGTAAAGAGGACGATCGTGATGTTCACGATGAGTCGCGTGATGTAGATCGTCCCGAAAATGCTAATCCTCTTTTCAAAGCTGGACAGAGTAATCGTGTTTGGGGAGAACTTTACAAAGTAATTCATCCGTTTCATTTGTGAACTGTTGGTTCCTTATTTATGATGAAGACATACTCACTGGAAGTGTTATACATATGTTATTTGTTGTTTTTCTCTAGAGAAGTTCAAAAGTTTATTGAAAGTGCATAATGGTTCATTAATAATGGTTCTTCAACGTTGTGAATGACAATGCTCCATTTAAAACTTTCAAAAAATGATGTAATAATAGTGTTGAACAGTTTACGTGGTACACTTTTGACACATTCATTAAAATTTATTTTATTTATTAGCGGTGTGTTAAGATGTTGATAGATGTGTAGTAAAATATTAATGATGATAATTTAGGTGCTTGATTCATCAGATGTAATCGTAGAGGTGATTGATGCACGTGATCCGATTGGCACCCGTTGTAAGCATGTTGAAGAGTTTCTGAGGAAAGAGAAACCACATAAACACTTAATTGTTGTATTGAATAAAATCGACTTGGTACCAACCTGGGTCACGGTTCGTTCATTTTGCAGTGTTTCATTATACGTTGTTTCCATTGGAATATAGATATATCATGATCGAAAATTATTATTTTCATTAATGATAACAATCATGGAAATTCATCGTGGTGACCATAAAACATGATCAATGAGGAATAATGTTTCGATTATTCAATCAGTCGTTTAGAAGAAATGGTTATCGATAATGTCGAAACAGTTACCAACGGTTGCGTTCCACGCCTCAATGCAACATTCATTCGGTAAAGGTGCGCTCATCAACGTATTACGTCAGTTTGCTAAACTTCACAAAGAAAGGAAGCAGGTTCGTGTTCAATGTACAGCAATTCAGTTTGTGATGCCTTCTTCACTTTTCTTGCTAACAGTTTTTCCAGTGAACGCATTCGATTATTTTATCGATTTTAAATATTTCTACAAGGGAAACATAGCAAAAACAATTCAATCAGTTTTCGTATAAGTTTGTCGGATTTTCTTCGAAAAGAATAATTCAGATTAGTGTCGGATTTATTGGCTATCCGAATGTTGGTAAGTCATCGATCGTGAATACGTTAAGAGCGAAGAAAGTTTGCAAAACGGCGCCAATTGCTGGTGAAACAAAGGTACGAATTTCTGAAGTCATTTATTTTTCTTCATTTGTTGGCCTGTTTGCGATTTTTTAAAGTTCCAGGGCACGTGGTGAGTTGTTCTAAAATACCAAAATTTCTCTTCTTATGTGCGTTATTCGAACTTCGGGATTGCTGTTGTCGCACCACTTGAACATAGTTGTTTTCATATGGTGGTTGGAATGTTGTGAAATTATAGGTATGGCAATATGTGACTTTAATGCGTCGTATCTATATGATCGATAGTCCGGGTGTTGTTTATCCACAGGGTGATTCTGAGACACAAATCATCTTAAAAGGCGTGGTACGTTCGTTTGAAACGCATCATTCTTTTTGTATTCTTTATGACATTTTATACCATTTTTGTTCTCATCCCGATTGAGCTGAAATGCTCCCCGTCGATGAACACGGGGAGCGGTCACTCCGCGATGAGGTCTTCTCCCGCACAATTCGCTCCCCGACTTTTGCGGGGACCCCTCTCGTCCGGTTTTCTCCCCACGGGGACCCTTCCCCGTCCGAAAAACTGCTCCCCGACGAATACTACTGTGAAGAGAGAGCCTACGCTTAGGCTGTTTGAGGGGGGAGCCACAAGGCCACGCCTACTGCGCATCAGCTTTATAGTGCTGTTGCGCATGTTTGTGGTTGCCCCTCAAACGATACTTGTACCATGAGTTGGCGATCATCCGCGAAAGTCGAGAATTCAGGTTCGTGTGGAAAACGTTAAAGATCCAGAGAATCACGTGCAAGGTGTTCTGGATCGAGTGAAAGCCGAGTATTTGAAAACAGTTTATGGAATTGACGATTGGACTGATGCAGAAGACTTCTTGAGCAAAATTTGCTTGAAAGCAGGACGACTATTGAAAGTAATCTGTTGAAAAATCTATTTGTGTTGGCATTCGAATTAATAACTGTACTTTCTATCTCGTCCGTCATCAAAATATATGATTGACGATCATCGAATTAATATGCCTATGTCATACAGTCTTTGGCTGGTTGGTATGAATTCTGAAGTTGTCGAAATGGATTGATTGGCTCATTGTGTGATTTTTTCCAACCACTTAATCTATCGTCGCATTGTAATTATTGAATGGATAGTATTGTTTTGAAGAAGGTTCGTTTCAGGGTGGTGAACCGGATATTCAAACGGTCGCAAAAGCTGTTTTGAACGATTTTCAGCGTGGTCGATTACCGTATTTCGTTCGACCACCGGGATGTGAGTCAAACGATGAAGGAACTGATGACCAGGTAGTGTGCTGATTTGATTCACTTTTGATTCATCCAAACCCCACCATTTTTTATAAAGATATAATTACAGCCACCTTTGAATGAGATGATGCTTGAAGGTGATTTGCAAACGGCCGACATCGATGTTAAGGTTAGTTCGTTTAATCGGCCCGTATTTTTCAATATAACTTGACTGTCGGATAGTCAATACTTTATAATGGCAAGGCATCGAAATTGTAAAGTTTTGTTGATTTAAAAAAAATCATATTTCATCTGTACGTGCTCTTATGAAATCAGATGTAAAAATGATGATGAGATGTGAGCAGATGTTGAAGGTTAAACAACAACAAGGAAATTATTGAAGTGTAATAATTGAAATGTAAATAATCACTGAAAAACTGAGACTGTTGAGTTTCAAGAATTATTTATTATTCAATCTAGGCTGAAACATCGGAAGATAGCGGTGACAGAAGTGACGATGATGAGGGATCGTTAACGGATGTTGGTTCCACTTGTAGTGGCCTGACGGATTTATCGGGTGTTTCGGATCTACTCGATGAACACTTTACAGATGCTGAGCCACAACGGCAAGAAGAACGAGGAGAGCAAACAATTGATGAGGATGATACAAAGAATCGAAAACAAAACTCATCTGTATGTGCTAGCATGAACTCGTTGTCTCCTCAAAAATTCTATATTACCGTAAAAAGCGCATTCATTCTTTTACTTTGTTTTTACCTTCAAATGATCGCTCAGATCTTGTACCTTTGTTTAGGATAACAAACATCATCCAGTCAAAGCCACTATAAAACGGCGTACTCGCGGTAAAAGGGCTGGTAAGAAATTGACTGAAAAACGGAAACGTCTTAAAATGCATGGCAATATGGGTGGTAGTGGGCTGAGTACCGAGTCGACTGCTGCTATCAATGTATGTAAAATGAAATGAATTACAGTTACAGTTTTCTTCATAACGTTATTTTTATCATTTTGTACGATCTATGACATTAAAATAGTATTTATTATCATCTGTAGACGAAGCGATAAATGTTTTTCAATCAGAGCAGTTAATACGTTGCAGAATGATAATGTTGGTGTCGTTGATTTTGGATTGCCGGTAACAGATAAACGGAAAAATACTTGGCGTAAGAAGTTGGAAAAACGTCGAGTCATTAAACATCAGGTGTAACTTGAGCAAAAAAGTTGCCGGATGGTTAACTCGAGCAACAGCTCGCTTGAAGTTAATGTTGCATCGTGACTGATAAAATGAAATGTTTTTTGATGATTGCCTTTGTGATTGATTGCTTGATTGACTTGATAAATCGAGAAACCTTTCATTCCATGATAATTGCTGAATTTTTAAAAACTAATTGTTGCTGTTGTCATGAATAAAGTAAAGATGATTGTTATTAATTGATTCATTTCTTAAAGCCATTGACCAGTGTTGGAGGAAAGAATTGATGTATTGCCTGATGACTTAGTAGTCGATGCAGTTTGTAATATTCGCTTTTACTGCAAAGCTGAGTTGGGAATAGCGATGGGTCTTCCTCCTTGTGTTCAGCTTGAAAATTCTGCATTTCTGTGGCAGGTTACCTGGCAAAAACTCAACTTCACATTCGAACACAGAGAATTCTTCATTAACTTCATTCGAAGTTTACCTACTATCGGATGCATATAAGATGCACCGATCGCTTTTTCGGAAGAGTATATATTTTGCCAAACAATTTTGCTTACCTTCAGGGAAATAACTGATTTTGTGATGGTACCTTGACTGCTCATCAGCGTTAGTTTCTATACACTATCTCTACTGATCAATACACACGTGAGCGAGCCGTGTCTGGATATCCGAGTGAAAATTGCACCATAACAAAACATAACAAAACCACCAAATATTGGGTTCTTTCAATCAATTCCCAAAGTTGACGAAAGATGATGTCAGCCAATGTATTGGAGAACTTACGAAACATTTCTGAATAAAGAGACTTTTATTCAGGCCCGAACGAGCTAATGATACTCAGGAACTATGAGCAAGAACAGTGTTGCCATGAACTAACCGCATTTACATATCCAAGTGAAAAAACACCATCACAATGGCGTTCTATCATAACATAACGACTGCACCAAATACTAATTTGCCGAGACCCTCCATAACCATTCTCCCGACACCCACCTATGAGAAACACTGCTATGGATCGATCTATACATTAATATATCACTGTAAAAGTTAAAATCTTCAAATTGGAGATGTTGTCAGGTTTGAGTCCATAATACCTGTATATTCAGAAAAATATATGTTGTTGGACGATTTCCCTTACACGAGGAGATACAGCTAATTTCTTAAGTTATTGCAACTAGCACAGTGGCACTCGTTTAATTGAACAACTGGCGTCAGTGTTTAATGCGGATTCCTATAGTACTCAACCTCGCCTACAAGATAATATATATCGTCGTAATAAATTTTTCTTGTCGGGTGGGTAACAATTCAAATTATTTCTTCAGTTTTTGCACTTAAAGCGGAATAGAAAATCTCGAATGTTCCTCCATTGCTACTCATTCTATACATCATGCTTCATTCTCCTGGATCTGCGTTACGCAATGATAGGTAAACCGTTCGGATTTTTCCCTTCAATGGGTAAGAAATTCACATTTCTGAACACATATCAAATGAAAATGCGAGGTAGTACCTCCGAGCCTTCT
This sequence comes from Anisakis pegreffii, assembly GCA_035041965.1. Lineage (NCBI taxonomy): Eukaryota > Metazoa > Nematoda > Chromadorea > Rhabditida > Anisakidae > Anisakis > Anisakis pegreffii. The sequence goes on along the minus strand of JAPYMA010000833.1, from coordinate 5,961 downwards.
TAACTACGGTAACTAGCCACGCCTACAGTTAAGGCAAGCAACGGCAGCAGTACCTCCGGGGTTGAATGACAACGGTAGCTAGCCACGCCCACAAATTACGGTAGTTAGCCACGCCCGCACTTAACGAAAACGTTACGAATCGAGTACAGACACGAACACAAATCAGGAACGGTCACACACGTTTATCAGTTTAAGTGACGAGGAATGATCAATGCTAATTTATTATTTACTTTAATTTTATGTTGTAAGCGTTAGATTATAACTTCTAAACTTTGCCGTGCTCACAAACCAAAGAAAAACCATCTGGACTACGCACATACATTCATAAATTTCTCGTCATTTTGGCCCCATCCACCTTTAGTAGCCAGCAGCAATGATAATACTAATGGTGAGAATTTCTATGAGACGTTGAATAGCAATCAGCGAATGAAATCGTTGCATCAAACTGTCCACCATTAGTATCACCTTGTAATGATGAATAACTAACGTAATTCTGACCAATCTCAAACCTAATCAATTCATATATATATATATGAAAACAACTTCTTTCTAAACACCACTGAAACCAAACGATTGATTATAGCATTAGTAAAAGCAATCGCACATTTCCTTGCAATTTTCAAATCAGCAAACCAGATACTGTGCAACATTTTGATACGAAATCTCGCCCATGGTGTCCGAGGAGTAACCGCAAAGGTTTTTTCGATGACACACTCTACATGAAGGAAAAAATTGAGCAGAAGTCATAGACGGCAGCTTTTCCTGCGCATACCTCTAACTATCAAACACTAATAGTCATTCAAGCCTTCTGATCTCATCATAGGATTTACCATCGCTTGCATTAAATGTCATACTATAAACGCTCTATTCGCTGTATTGTTTTTCCATTCCTATTCTGTGCTAAACAACGTTTGAAGAATTGTTTTTCATAAACTCTGTTTCCTTTCAAGAGAATTCATCATCCTATTCGAGACTCCTTATTTCTTTCTCTTTGTCATACTATCATGTTTTTCGAAACAACCTAAATCATCCCTCTAGATTAATTTTATCATGCCTTAAGATATGTGGGACGATCTTCTTATTAAATGTTCCTGAATATATGGTTAATCATTTTACTCATAATTTGCTATATCTCTAACAGTGTGTTGCATTAGCACATTTCCAAAATTGCTTCGATATTTCGAAAACCCTCTCACTTCCAAGTTTTTCTTTTCTAACTATGATGCCATGACAATCCTAAACCGGTACTCGTCGATTTTTGGAAGTGATTTCGATGTGATATGTGGTAACACGTGGAAAAACGTTTATGCAGCTGTCGCGCCACACACCATTCATATTTTCAAAATTATCCTAATCTCAGCAAAGTTATGAGCTTACGTTTAGGCAATAGATTCAAAATTGAGCCTGTCCCTATCATGTGACATGCGAATAGTTTGTGCGGGTTTCTCTGCGCACGTTGCGATTATGTCTCAATCATGAAACCCCACCAAACTATGCCTCGCAAGGTTCCCCTCATCACGCCTGGCGCGACAGCATCAAAAAGAATGATGAATGCACGAAAACACGAAATAATCACATCAACAATAACATGAAATAATCATAAGCAACAAGAACAGCGACAGGACAATCAAACAAATATTAATATAAACACGAGATTTCAATGCCCATACCCAATCTGACAATCCAACACAAGATAACATGAACAAATCCTGTGAATAATCATTTCATATTATTAATCCTTTCAGTCATATCTTGCTATATCACTAATCGTAAGAGTTTCTTGCATTAGCACATTTTCAAAACTGCTTCTCAAATCGATATTTCGAAAACCCTTTCTGTTTTTTTTTTGCTAACTGCGATGCAAACAATCGTGGTAAGACAACAACCAATAGCTGCTGTCATGACAATTCTAAACTCAGGGAAACTCAAGATACTGACAGCTTGTGGATTTTCGGTGTAATGTGTGGTCACACGTGGAAAAACATTTATACATCCGTCACGCCACGCACCATTAATATTTTCAAATTTATCCTAATCTCAGCAAAGCTGTGAGCTTATTTCCAGACAAGAGCATCAAACTTGGGCCTTAGCATGTGACGTCGAATTGTACCCGGGGGTTTGTGCGGGGCCCTATGCACTTTGAGATTCTACCTCGCTCATGGAACACCACCAAACCATGCCTGGCAATGTCTTTCTCCATTATGCCTGGCGTGACAGCATCAAAAACACGATAATGATCAACGAGAGGATGAACACGGTGATGAACGCACGAAAACACGAAACAAAACATCGCACCGTTCGAAACAGGATAGCATGAACAAATTCTGAAAGAATATCTTGAAAACGAAATCGAATCAAGCCAGCTGGTATCATTTTGGATCAACTCAAAAGCAGCTTGAGGTCAAGTCAAGCTAATGATAAGTGAAGCTCGACTCGGGTCATAGTTCCTCTATAAGGTGTAAGAGAAACTCGAGGAATCCTATCTGGCTTTCAGTTGCTTTAATTGTCAACTGGGTACTCGAATGATAAAGGTTGAGAAAATTTCATGATACTACCACAAAAACGCTACTTCAGAAACATTTGTTTGATAGCTTACACATCAACTCATTCCAACCCTGAGCAGATGTTGTGCTAGTATCAAAGGGAAAATTCTAACCTCTGTGCACAGATCAAACCGCAGTCATCCAACATCAACCCTAGCCCGAAATATAATCTCTCGAAACTGGTCAGTTGTTGAAGACAGAAGCGATGACTTAGGAGGTACCTTATCACCACTTATGACGGACAACAACTGCACTGACAAGGGAAATAAGGATAGCATCATAAATGTGTATGAATGCCGTCATGACACTAGCTAATAGATAAGCTTCGGCGAGTAACCACAAACATCCGAGAAATTTCCCCTTATAATGCATTTAGCAACATTTAAACGGAGTGAAATGACTTCATCTATGGAGCCAATGGTCAACCTGATGACAATTCTCCCCTGTTAAGGGAAAGTGCGCACGGTGGGTCCGGGAACCCCCGTTACCTGAGCAAATGCCCGAAGACACTACTCAGGCCAACTTACGCGCATTCCCTATCCCCGGTCAAATCGGCGCCTTTCCCGGGCCGGGAACGCCCACAATATGTTCCGTAGAATAAATGCTAGCGATACTCGGGTAAATATCGCTAGCATATTTTAAGTTCTTTCTCCCCGATTCGCCGAGACTGCCAGTAGGCGGGGAACGCCTGTCGCATTTACCTAAACCTAGCCCCTCTTGTTGGCAGCTCAACGGGTTGGGATCACCCACGCAATCAAAATTTGCATTTTTTATATGACCATTGGCTACATACAATTTATCATTGCAACACAGCCTAACTGTCACTAAATAACACTACGAGGGAGAAGGTCTTCGAGTCACCCATACAGTAACTCAACTCTACAGGATGAGTGGTCCAGGCGAACTTTCCAGACCTACCGCTAACTTCATAAGGCGATTCATACCCTACGTTAGTGAAAGTCATTTTTAGAGGGATAGTTCTCTTGTTATCATATGCCAGTGCAATTATTAACAACACCAGTCAAAGCTCCTTCCGCAACTAACTAAGCATTATCTTATGTGATACCTCTATTTCCAAGAAGCGATGAGTTCCGAGAGCTTGTTTCTCAGCCTTGACTTTACTAGGTTACTGCGTCAGGTTATGCATATAACTAAACATCCTCTGAATCCCATGCTAATGTGTCTCACAGTGAGGTTGAACTAACATTTCATTAAGTCAAGTCAAAGCCTAGTCAATTTATGTCTACGTTAATTGGAACCTATGTAAGAAGCTAAAAGCCAAGTTTAGTTCGAGACCAGTCAAGCTCAAACTTTAAATGTTAATTCAAATGTCAAGACAAGTCAAGTTACTGTCAAGCTTTAAATGTCAAATATCATCAAATGTGCTAGTCTCATACCTATTCTAGAGTCCAACATGCATTCACGTATACAGTCCACATTGGAGAGGATGACGAGGTGCAAAAAATAAAAAAACTTTTCAATCAGGTGGGATGGGCCAGTCCAAGTCCCTACCTCTGGCTCCAGAGTTAAGCGGGTCGTCACGTGCCGCATCCCTCCTTCACCCTACCACATCCCATACAAAAAAGTTCACAATCTTGACAACAATGATTAACATCCAAAATGAATAAATAAATACATTTGTGGTATTAATAAAATTATAATAAATTATACATATACATTATGATACATATACAATATTATACATTATAATAAATAAATAAAATTAATATATAAAAATTCCATTCTAAAGGGTAGCAGACATTCGTGGATACCCTCGAAAATTGGTTAATAACGCTATAATATCGCCCGCTAAACTTCTCAGCCCATGACAATGCAGTGGCAGTTACAATAATACAATACAATAGTAGCGCAAATAATATTAACAACTGAATTAAAAATCACTAAAGAATCCCCCAGTTAAAGCGTACGCATCATTAATATCGTCAAAAACATATTTCAACTAACAATAATATCGTTGAAGAATATATCACAATATCTACACCACTGTATTGTCACCTAATTTCAACAAGTCGGTTTCAAATAAAGTATCATTTGCAAATACTTAGCTACATATACAAATATTCACAACATTATTCAAACAATCTCTAATTTACAATTACAATTACAATCACAGTACAAACAATTACAATTACAATTCACAATTTTCGCAGATGAATTTAAGAATGAAAGAATAAAGCATGCAAAAAGTTGGTCACTGACCACAACTTAATTTTATTCTTGCTCCCAAAGTTCTAATGGAAGTGAAAATAATTAGTCCAAAATGAGGAGTGGTTCAACTCCGGATTATTTATTCAAATTCTCATGAAAGGAAAATAAAGTTCAAACTCCTAACCCTGCGCTTCCACGCGCTATCTTATCATATTATTCGATTATTGTGGAATCGTTGTTGTGATTTTGATATGTTACGTTTTGATACTGGTGGTTTGATATTGCTGCTTCCTTGATGTCATCTTCATCCTCTGTCATCGTCATCCACAACCACCGATCGTCATCCATCGAAAACGTCACCCGTCGAATAAAAAACATCCATCCAAAGGTCATCCACTACACTCACTGAAAATACGACAATTCATATCAGATCACGAGAAATTAACAAGACCGATTGATGATCAAGCCATTTCAAACCAATAAGTAACAAATTAAATCATCACATAAATTATTTAATTCCTCACCTTCGATTCGAGTTGATCAGCAGTGACAGCATCGTTGAAGCTGTCACAGCTTGCTCGATCATCTCCTTCTGAAACAGAATTGAATGATTAGTTCGCAGTTTTCATCGAGTTCATTTCAAAACGATCAGAAAAATTCAATACGATTCTCGCAATTCCCACAATATTACTAAATTTTCACCGATAATGAAAAAACTAAAACCGTTAATAACATATACAAACATGTATCACGCACCACCAGTCGACCGCATAAAACCTTTATGACAATAACGAATGGATGCTGAATAAACATGTCAGTAAGGCAGTTACGTTGACATGATCTGTGATGATCAGTTGGTATGGTACTATTAATGGGAATAGATCAAATAAGTCGAAATTTTGAAAAAATCAAAAATTTATTCGAATCAAATGTATCAAGAATCGTACAATCGTGCTATCTGAATTGTAAGTGATTTAAGTCATCTTGGTGGAGTTAGATGAGAAAGAATCGATTGATAGGTGGGGTGGTTGCTCTCGTTAGCTGGCTCAGAATTGTCGAAATAGCATTGCGATGACTACTGAGAGGGAAAATAGCACGGGAATATACGAGAAAATAGAGATGCAGAAGTTTCATGAATCCTGGGTGTTATGTTTCAGATGCGAGCGAGTGTGGGTGTACACGTGCGTGTTTAAAGCATTGTAAGCATGCAACGTCGTTTGACGTTTTTGACACGGTGCATGCAGAAGGC